>PVKM010030274.1:0-17410 GCA_004027735.1 Carollia perspicillata
GTTACTTCACAGCTTCGTAACTGCACTCTTTACATATTCTCTCTGTTTGTCTCTGACACACTAGCATACACAAGCTCCGCATATATCAAAACCAGACATTTCAGTCAACTTAGTAACAGGACACTCTACCCCACCCCACTCCACCCCCTTCCCTTACTCAACAATACCCAGGAAACACTGGCACACTGGCCAGCCGCGGTGACACAGTTCCCAAGCAACACATAAACTGAAGCACTTTCTCTCTCCCTGTCACTTCGTGGGCAGCGTCCAGGCCCCTCGAATACACAGGATTTGGAGTCTTCCTTTCTAAAGACGGCAACCAGTTCCGCACTAAGAGCAAACTTTGCGCACATTTATTTTCGCGGGCAAGTCCGTAGCTCCCCAAACTATGCAAGTCTCCCTTCACGCCTACCAATGAGGAGCCTGGACATCTCTGTTGAGAGCCAGCTCCCCGCTAGTGCCATAGCTGGTGTTCGGACAAATGCCCTCCGTAAATGCGGGACACCTCCTCCCCATCCTCCAGGCCCCCTCGCGTTTCGCGCCTCTGATGCCCAATTCCAGAGAACCTGTACCACAGAAGTGGAAAGAGACGTGCAAAAGAAGAAAGGAGGATTAAAAAACGCGAGCTGCACAGGCGTCACCTACTCATTTAGGAGTTCTCCACTTCTCTCCTCATTCATTCAACTCTGCCGAAGTGTAGTTCCCTCTGGGAGTCCGGGCGCAAGGTCAGGGAGGGTGGGCGAGAGGGGCGAGGGGTGCGGAGACGCCGAGAGCCGGGAGGGAGCAGGGGAAGGCGGCTGGCTGGACTGGCGAGCAGGAACGCGGAGCTTTGCGCGAGCCTCCTGGAGGACTGGCCCTGGCGGCCAATGTGCCTTTGTTTATGTGGCTCGCGCTGCCGCTGCCAACATGCACCTAAAGTCTCCGCGCGTCAGCGCGCGTCAGAGGCCCGTCGCCCAATCGCTGCGCCGCCGCGCTCCCCGGACTCCTGGCCCGCGCTCGCTTTGGTATATTTCCGACCTGACGTCACGAGCAGGGCCGATTTTAAGGTGGGAACCATTCTGAGTTCACCTTGGTAGCCAGCTTGGGTTTTTTGGTTTTTTTTCCGAAAGAGGTGTGACCTCTCCACTCTGGTCCGTGCAGCCCACAGGGCGACATCTCACCCACCTCCCCCAAACCCCGCGCTACCGCTGCCGCCTAGCCTTTCACACGTGGGGGAGGGTGTAACAAAAGCCTGGGCGGAAAGAAATCTTCGTGTTAGCCAGGTAGCCAGCACCTGGAGTCGTAAGGATGGGGTATGCCTGGCAGCTCCCTAACCTCACCCACCCACAGTATCACCCCCATTAGCGGAAGAGAGTACAGATGTCCCCTGACAAGAGACGCTCCTAGGGCTTAGGCAATTGGGGTGGGATTGCCCTAGAGCAGTGTATCCCCTTCCTTTTCCTGTTCCAGGCCGCTACCTTCTCCTCCGGCATATTCATATTCATTTTGTCTCTCTCCCTCTCCCCCGCCCCAGTCTCTCGGGGACTCTGAGATGGAAGGGGCTAATTTGTGTTTCCTTCTTTCCTTGCAATAGAGGACGCGGTGCGTGGGGAAGAGAGTGGAGGGAGAAAGAGAGACCCAGCCCTTGGGGAACCCCAAAAGTCAGAGTGAGGCCACTTTCCTTTCACAGAGAAGGCAGCCGGTGCGGGCAACAGGTGCGCCTTCTGCAGAACGATGCTCTAATCTCACCATTTGCTAACTCTGCTACTTTCGACATTCCTCGGTGCCGATCAACTCCTACCCTTCCACGAATTTTAGGAAAATGTATCGACTCTCCTCTGAAGCACAAGGACTCTCACAGCCTCCATGTGAGAGCCCAGAAGAAAAGACAAAACCTGAGGAGTAGGTGGTAGAGCAGTTCCGCTAAGAGTCAAGGGTGCGCGTTCAGCCCTCCCAGAAGAGGGGCCCCGGCGCGCTGTAAGGCTGTGGGGGTGCCTCGGCCCGCGGCCCTGAGTTGCCGCCGATTCCACTTGGCAAGTCAACCCAACCACCACCCTGCGGGCGCAAGGCGCTTTCTAGCAAAGGAAATGCCGATTCTCCCAGGAGTAAATCCCCTTGCCAGTCCCTCGGCCTGCGCTGGCCGGGCCTATGAGGGCTTCTCCGGTGCGGCTGGAAGTTGAAGCCGCCCCTCCTCCCTCGGCGGGTCTGGCATCCAGGCCGCTGGGGCCCCTCGGCAACTCCCCGCCCCCACCATCCTTGTGTTCCCAGTATGGGGCGAAAGCGCCTTGGCACTACCGGCGCTTCCGAGCCGCTCAGCTCTAATCTGCACCCCTGCCTTTGCCCGCTCCTGCCGCCTCCTGCTTCCCAGCAGCCAGAGAGGCGAAGCCATCAGGTGCCCTGAGACTGCCCCGGGAAGCCGCAGGCTCTCCAGCGCCACAACCTCGGGAAATCCTACGTGACCACCTTAAGTTTTCCCCAGATGTTGCCACTGCCTCCGCCGCCGCTGCTGCTTCTGCCGCTGCCGCCGCAGCTCAGCTGTGCTGGAGCGGGCTCAAGGGGGGGGAAAAAAAAAGTAAACCAGGAAGTGTGTGTGCTTGTGTGAATGTGTGTGTGTGTGGGGGGGGACTTGTGGCGAGTGAGGGTGGGTGTGTGAGTAGGGGGATTAGGGGAGGAGGGCGAAGAATAGCTTATTAGAATGAGCTCGGTAGCGTCAGAGCCCCGTGGGCAGAATCGATTCCACGCGAACGAAAGGGAAAAAGTGAGAGTTTGGAGAGCCGGGGAGAAGGAAAGGGGTGGGGGTGGCGGTGACGCAGGGGCTCAGGCGTTGACGCACCCGCGCGGCTGGGCCCAAAATAGCAGCTCTGGCTCGGTGGCGCCCTCCCGGGTTCCCTTCCCCTTCCGCCAGGGAGCAGGGCGCGCCCGAGGGGAGCTTTCCCTGATCCCAGCGGTAGGGCAGGCTCCCAGCCGCTATTTTCGGGCAATCGGAAAATCAAGCACAGCCACGCTGGGTTGGCACTTATTTTTTTTTTTAATATATTCCTAGGAAAGCACAGGCTGGGAGAACTTTTAAGGTTGTAACCATTACCCTTCATACACAAAAAGGCATATTTAAGTAAGTACATTTCCTCCACACGCTCCTCCACCGTTATTGCCTTTAAAAAAACAAAACACTTTAGCCTAGGTTGAGTCTCAGGACAAGTTGAGAATTTTCCCCTAGAGAGTGGAAAAGTGTTCTGGAGTTCTTAGAGTGAGCTCCAAGGAATCCACATTGTGGTTCATTGCTCGGTAACTGCAACCCGTGGAGTCTGGCTTCTTCATATCCTAGCCTTTGCCCAAGTCTTAATACACCCAAGATGGAGAGGCAGTTTTCACAGCAGCTTATTGTAACAATTATTAATAACTGGGAATGGCGTGATTAAATATAACATTAAAATGAGAGAAGAGGTAGACTTATTTCCTCCATGCTGCAATCAATCAGTGAAGGAGTTCTCTGGAAAAGAACTAGTTCCTGGGAAGCATTACTTCTTAGGAAGACACACCAGATGCAAGACTGAAATACTCACTTAAACCAATTATCAAATAAGCTACTTCTTGGGTTGGCGTTTTTGGTAGGGCTCGGGTGTGCAAAGGGTGGAAAGGATTGAGCACAGGCATCAGAAAGTGTAAAGAAGGACTACTGTCAAAACTCCATATTCCTGTGGCCCCACCAGATTCTAATGGAAGACTCAGTAGAAACGCCCACGTCTGTAATTGACTGATCCTGTCAGTAGGGGGCCTGACTCTACAACGTTCAGGAGGATAACACACACACACATAAACACACCACACACACAAACACACAGACACCCTCCCCGCACCTGCCCCCGCCCCGCCAAGACACACACACACACAGCTATCACTACTTAGGCCAATCCGGAGGAGAGCTTGCTGCAGGCCCAAATATTCAAATTGTGGTGGCATTCATAAATATCTACAAATCTGTGATTCTCTTGTTTGTCTGGGAAAGGGAAACAGTTTAACACGTGGAATTAGGTTCACAATAGATTTTCTTTATTTCCTCCTGCTCATGTTTAACTCACTGCTAGGTCATGGGGGTGGGGGGGAATCAAAATGGTAATAAAATCTCTCAATTTATCACCAAGCAGTTCAAATTGGCATACAGTTTGGAAAAATGAAAGCATGTTTTAAAAAATCCTATGATTACATGTTTAAATAAATTATAGTTTAGAAGAGGATTCCTGTGGGTGTATTTGCTAGTACATAAGAAAATGCTTTTTGTGCACAGAGGTTTAATTACACATATAATGGAGTCAAAATGCACAATTGAAAAACCTTTTAGAAAATGTTAAAAATGGTGCTTTAGGCTAAAAGAAACTGAAATTCTGCATTTATATGACCGCAACCCTTCGATATTCTTGAACATAAATAGATTCTTGAATATAAACTATTTCATAACTCAAAATGACAATATTTTAAGGACCTAGAATCTGATATAACTTTAAATTATTGCCATGTATAAGTATGTAAAGTTATTCGCTATTGATCTATTTTCTTAACAATATAAACTAAATTGGAGTGAAAGTTGGTACTATCCCTAAGTAGATCTTTTTCTGAAACCAATAAAATAACTTTAAAGATTGTTATTCCTATCAATATATGCTACTATTAAATGAGCTCAGGAAAGCACTTAGGAAAGTAATGTTATGGTATTATCTTTTACCACACTAACCAATATTAAGCAGAACATGTTGGCACATGTATGAAAGAATATTCTTATAAAATCAATGTAAATAACACATACACTCACATCTAAACCACAGTATTTTATTTTGTGCATGGGTAGGTAGATTATACTTAATAAAATTGAGCTTTTGGTATAATTTAGAAAGCAAACATGAATGTAATCCCATAGGATTTTCTATTTTAATGCATGGAAAAGGGGCCTTTAGGGATTTATTTCACTAGTCTCCCAAAATGAACTCAGAGTAGCCTCTACAATTCAAATACAGTGAATATACATAACTCATATTGTAAAAGTCAAGGTAGCTCCAGGATATTTCATAATAAAGTTACTTAATGCAATCTATTTTAAGCATAAGAGATATATATTTGAGGTTATATTTGGACAAACATTCATGGCATTGTTTTCATTTGGCAGGAAGTTTTACTTTATTGATAGAAGGAATTTTCACTTTGAAATACTCTGTTTCTGAAAATACAAAATCCTTTTTTAATATTAAGGTTATTTTTTTGCTTTTGCCATTTCATTTGCATTAGCAGGACATTAATCAAGCAATAATGTGTTCCTTTTTACAGGATTCTTGGAGAACAAGTCAGTTTCTTAGCTAATATTCACACTTTGAGTAGTTGTGGCTTTTAGTCAGTTTTACTCAGCCCATTTTCAGCAAAAACCACTTAATACAAAAACTTTAAAAAGTCTGTCTTACTTTGATTCAGAACTCAGTTCTAGAAATGTGTAAAGATGTGAAGAAGAAAATAGGATTTTTTTCTAGAACCATCTACTTATAAATTAAAATGATAAAACTGAACATATGGTAAAACCTCATGCCACTCAAAAAGTATTCTGCATAATAAGAATCCTTTATCTTTTTTTCTAATGTTTAAGTCTGAGTAACTGTCTCCTAAATATTTGCTTTTAAATTAACCACAATATTTTCTTTTTATTGTGGTAAAACACATGTAACAAAGTTTACCATCTGAATCATTTATAAGTGTATATAGTTAGGTGGCTTTAAATACATTCACAGTGTTGGGCACCCATCACCATCATCCATCCTCATAACTTTTCAGCTTAAAAAAACTACAATTCTATACCATTAAATAATAACTCTTCCTGTTCCTCTCCTCCCAGCCCCTGGAAACCACAAATATTTTCTTCTGTAACAAATTTTTTTGATTAAGCAAGGAAGTATAACTTTGGTTTCAGATTTATTTCATTGCTACTTTCAGTAAACATGGGAGTCATTACAATGTATGAAGTTCTAAAAGACATTTGAAGATTCTGAAAATAAGTTGCTATAGGCTAAGAAAACATCTAGGACACTTGAAATTTTAAAAGTAGCTATTAACTTTAGCAACCATCTCAGTATTATATAGCACTTTCTTTAAGCTGATAAAATACATACGCTTTGCAACTGTTTTTATGTGTATATCTTAGCTGGCTAGTTTTTGTTGTACTTTTAACCATAAGATAACCACTTTAGATTTTTTCCCTCAGACTACCTGGTGGATAGGAACCTCTCAGTTTAATAAAAAATGAAGATATGATATTTATATATATGACAAACATATATATGCCCATTTTCTCATCATAATTCTGCAATTATTAAGCCTACAATTTTAACACTACAAAAGTAACTTATAGCAAAGACCCTTAGAGTGATAAGTAATAAATCTAATTACCATATCCTTTGAATAGATGTAATATAAATTTCATTGCTCACCTAAAAGTTCTAAAGTTAACAGCATAAACTTGAAGTTGAGTAATTAAGTAATCCTTATATAGACACTTATTAAAGTATTTATACATATTATCTTAAATCTACATCTATCATTTTGCCAATTAAAATTAGGACTTTAATTGCAATTAAGTAATTTAATTGCCAATTGAACAGCAAAATTGCTAAGTGACTAATTTTAATGCCTATTTTAATTACCAATCATGACTGGGGAGGGAGCTAATCAAGTTACATCAAGCAGTACCAGAGTAATGATGTGAAGCAAAAAAAAAAAAAAAAAAAAAAAAAAAAAAAAAAAAAAAAAAAAAAAAAAAAAAAAAAAAAAAAAAAAAAAAAAAAAAAAAAAAAAAAAAAAAAAAGAAGAAGAAGAAGAAGAAGAACAAACATTCCAGGCTACATGCTTAAAAAAAAGAAACAAATTAAATAAATGCAAACACAATCTTATAAATGTATAAAATACTGTATTTCAATATCTGAATACAGAACATGAAATAGAACAAGATTAATTAAAGAAGCCTCTGTCAATCTTCAAAGTAAGGAAAACCAAGTCAAAATTTTATGTGGTATTTACATGGCACTAACACTAAACCAGATAAAAAGCAAAGCTGCATATATAGCTAAGAATAAAAGAGTGTTTCCTGCTTGGCTGGTTAAATATTTACAGATTAACAGTTTTAAAAAATTCTTTAAAAGTGAAATGCTACGAAAGAGAGAAACAAGTTTCCAATGCAGCGATGTGGGTTTAAATATGAAAAGCAAACAGGGCCAGTGCAGGGAGACTGTGTATACTGGTTCCTTCTGGCTCTCCTCCCCTCCTCACTCATTCAATTGAAGTTCTGTTACAGGCCTGATACCTATCCATAACCTCTCCTAAGTTACCTTGAGAAATGCATAAATCTGCTCTATCTTAAATGTTTTAAAATACGTTCATGAGTATAAAACTAAGAAAGCAGCCAGGATTACATCACAATTAAAATTACTTAGAACAAGGGGGATATACCTTGTCCTAAATTTCTCCTTTTTTCAGTTAAAATAAACATACCAGCTCAAGATAAAGTCTGTAAACCAGCAGGCAACCCAAAACACTGGTAAAAATCTTGGACAATACAAACACATTATCTAAAGTTTTCATATCCAAACTAATTATAAAATTAGCAATATGGAAAGGCAATATGAGAAAGGGAGGTGGAATTGAGAGGGAAGGAAGGGAGGGAGGAAAGAAGGAAGGAAGGGGCAGGGGGAGGAAGGGGAGGAAGAAAGGAAGAAAAGGAAGGGAGGGAGGGAGGGAAGAAAAGAAAAAGGAAAGAAAGAAAGAGATCCCTTGCAGACAACAACGTTAGTACCTTCCAGCTATAGGGATCACCTTGGCAGCTAGCCACCTCATTTAAAGCAACAATGGAAACCCATCAAATCTTCATTTAAAATGAAAGTCATGATGCAAGATAGATATCTTGTTTTTGTCACTGGATATGTATACCAAAAATATACTTTATGTCTATAAAGGGGTCTAAAATTATTCACCAACTATACGTAATAATTTGAGGAAAAGTAAATAGTACTGCTTAGAACTTTATTTACTAATGGGCTTGAATTCTGAAATGCAGCACGGCAGGACTTCCACTTCACTTTTGAAGAAGGCACAGGTTCATAATCATGGGGCCTAACAAAAGGCTGCAATATCTGCTCATGACGATAACAACTTTATAAGGCAAGTTGTGTGTGACTGATGGAAGGACACGCTCACTGTGTATTCAGAAGTCATGGAGACGGAGTCATTATTGACAAGGCCACTGCTGACCAAGATTAAAATTCACTGAATGCTGATGCCACACAAACAAAATCTCAGCCTTTAAAAGATTACCAAAAACAGCCACCAGAGTTGTCATAACTCAGATATATCTTAATGCATTCCATATGAGATTTTCTGCCATCTATATATACATAAAAGATCCTATATTATTTGATAATAATTATCAAAAATTATTGCACTAACCAAAGCACTAAGTTACAAATTATCAGCCATCACAAAAGGAGAAAAATGGAGAAAGATTATCTTGTAATTTAAAAATGATCCTGAAAGGACAAGAGGTATAGACAACCTTTCAAAATGTTAACTTTCTGAAACATCACGACTGAAAATATATACTTTTTTAGACTGTTAATGTCTACTTTGTGTAGTTTGATTATTAATGCGGCTCACACATTGTTGGAAGCAAAATCTTTTAAAAGATAGTATGTTTATAGAGTTCGGATATCTTTTAACAGGTAAAAAGGTGTTGTAGTGAGTCATTGTACTTGTTACCCCAAGTTTCTTGTTTTTCAGTGTTACCTCTCTGCACTAATGAAGGAAAAAGGAGGAATACAGTAAGGACAACCATGTTTATCATCCAAAATTAGAGGCAATAAATTAAATATAGCTAGTCACCAAGATATGTAAAAATAAGACCTGTGAAATATTACAGAATCATTCCACTAGGATCTGAACAGTGACTTCAGTATGCTGTCACTGACGTACTGGGGGGTGTTGAGGGGAACAAATGACCAGTACCACCACATACATGATTCAAGTTGAAGTACACAGTCTGTGTGTGTTCATGGGGAAGGGGGGCAAGTATAGAAATTGGTTTGCTGAGAAGGTCCTCCTTATCTTTCTTACATTTCATATTTCTAAGCACTGTTTTCTGTAAGTCGCTTTCCAAAGTTTAAGAATGATTGATTTCATTAAAAAAAAACAATTTTAAATAGTTAATGAGTGGATTTAGGAATTATGTTGAAATGACTCGAAGAATACCTACTTTTCATAGGAGTCCTTTAATTTTCTGGGTTCCAAAAGTATGGTGGTGTATTGCTAACTCTTAAGTAACTAGCTCTGGAAATCATATTTTCCATTGCTACATGCTCTCATCGATTACCATTTGGAAGGCTGATTGGCAATTTCCAAGACAACAGATTTGTTAAGCTTTATAAACTTTGTATCACCCAAAGGTGGGAGAGGGAAGGCAACACACAAATAGATTTTATAGCCAGGATGATTGGCAGAGCCCCTCAAACTACGAATAGATGTTATAGAACTTGAAATGTGGCTTTGTAGTTGCATTTATACCACAGAAACTGTGAGCTTCTGTCTTACTGTTGTTACAACGCATCAGGTCAAGGGATACAAATTGCACCAGGTAATTCATTCTGCCGTTCAGAGAGTCATTAAGTTCCTCCCAGAATATATGTGATTGACATCCCTGGAGGTGAAAGGCTAAAAGAACCATATGGCAACATGTTGCATTCCGTATGCTATCTGCCCATCCGTGCTTAAGCTGCCATTAGCAACATCTGTACCTTACGGAAATCCAGCTGCGCCGACGCAGGCTGACAGAATTGTACTTGGTGGGGAAATCTAGCTTAGCGCCATTAACTTGAGACTTAGAGCCTATCTGCCAGGACGGATGGAAGCTTTCACAATTAGAAGAGACGACACAAATGCTTTATTAAAGTTTAATTTTGAACTCCCAATTAGCGAAACTGCATAACAAATCGATTGCAATTTCCTAGAAGGCACAGCAAGTTCTTTGCCTGCCTGCCACGTGCGAGGCTCCAGAGCTAGCTTTCGCAGCTCTCTGCAGCAGAAAGGGGAGGGTACAAAGCTGGACTCTGCTCGGCAGGAAGTCCCTAAAAATCCTCTCCAGCCCCTCCTTCCGCAGGGCGTGGGAGTGAAAGGCCAGATCCCTTGGGAGGGGGTGGGGTAAAGGGTGGGAGGGAGTGGACGGGGGAGGGGCTGCGGAAAAGCGCGGGGGTGGGGAGGGCTGTCGTTTATCATCTCGGCCTCACTGGAGAAGCCTCATCTAGTCAGTCACGCAGAAGTTTCTCTTTCGCTCTCTGTGCCACACACCCAGAGTGGCTTCCTGCGCGCCGGCCGGGGGGGCGGAGGAGCGGGGCGACTGGAGTCCCAGAAGGGCTGCCCCGCGTTCGCAGACACCCTAGATCCCCTCCCCCACCGCACACAAAGCCCCCGCTCCGGGTCCAGGATACTTTACCTGCCCGGCGCTCCCGGCCCCTCCGTCACCGCATCCCCCGCTGGCTGCGCCTGGTGTGCGTCCCGCTCCCCTGGGCGCGCCAAAGTGGCTGCCCCCGGCCGACTAAATCCTCCCCCCTCTCACCAAGTTGCGGGGAAGACAGGGGAAACGGGGTAAGTGGGAGCGAAGGCTGGGTCAAAGGGAACTCACTGATAAAATTTAAAAAATAAAATAAAAGCAGCTGGCAGGGGCCGGTCCCGGCCTGGGGCAGAAAAGGCCGGTCACCTCGGGCAGGAGGGAGGGGGTCGGGGAGCGGCCACCGGACCGGGGCCCCCGGCCCCCAGCAGCGGCGGCGGCAGCTGCAAGCACAGAAGCCCATTGTCGCCGGCCCCCTGCGCGCAGCCCCGCGGACTCAGCCCCGCGGCCAAGCGCGTCAGCGGCCCCGTCAGCCCGGCCGGGCTCCGTGACGCGCGCGCAGCCCGCTCTATAAATAACCCGCCGCCGGGCGGCTCGGGCGACTTTCCAGTGACGCCGCGGCGAGGCGCGGGAGGAGGAGGGCAAAGGAAACAATAAAACCGCCCGCCGGCCGCCCCAGTCTCCCTCCGTGCTCCCGCGGCCGCTCTGACCCGGCCCCGCCCGGCGCGCCCCGCACGGAGCCGCGCGCGAGTGGGAAGGACCGAGACCAGCGGGCGTCCTCCCGTCCTGGTGGGACACCCGAGAGTCGGGGCTCAGCAGGGGTTACTTCCACCCTGGGCAACCGGAGGGCAGGGGGCTGGGCCACGAGTTCGGGGGAGGTGGAGTCTGTACTTCAGGGTGACTTAGACCTCTGTTTCTTTCTCTGCTCTCCCACGCGCCTTCTAGTACAGGCCAGCTTCGGGGTGTGTGCGTGGTAGTAAATTTCAATTCAAAACAAAAAAACTTGCATCTTAACTGCCCTGATCGAGCATGTTTTAAAGTATATGCATGTGTTTAATCCCATGGGGTTCAGCTGTATCTGGACCCTATCTTTCCTTTCCTCAGACGCCACCTGATTTGTCCAGGTTTCTGCGGGGCCAGACCCACGTTGCTCCTTTAATACGGGCAGTTGTGTAAAGGGTACCCGTTAGAAGCTGCGTGGGCATGGGTTCCAGAACTCATGCTGTCACTCCCAGACCATTTTGCAAGTCTTTTTTCGCCTTGGAATGGCCTTCAACATAGCACATTCGCATTTTCCGAAAGTCTACACATTTTCAACGGTTCTAGACTTTCATCAAGGTTACTATTTAAAAGGCACTTTCTCAGTAGGTAAATTTTTTTTAATGGGGTCTTGCTGTTCTAGCTTCCATCCTTGGGCAGTTCTGCCCCACATCGTGACAATTTTGCCCCGCAAGGTGCCCATGTCCAACTAGAAGTAGTTGTGTTAGGACCATCCGTTAATAGACTATCAAGATAGTCTCTCCTCCTGAGCAAAATGTCTCGGATATACGAACTCCAGATTTTCTGGGATGCTGACATATGCCTTGCCCGTGCAAGCGGAGGTTCTACGTGATCTGGCATGGATAGAGTACGTTAACAGCCTGGGGAAATGGTTCACGATGGAGACAAAACGGTGTAGGATAGGGTTCACTAGGCTGGGAGTTGGAAGACTACAGAATTTGGGTTTTCATTATATTCACTGTTCCTCTCTGCCACCTTGCAGAAATCACAGCCTCTGTCTGCCTCAGTTTCCTCATCTGCAAATGAAGGACTGGTGGTTTCTAAGCCTCTTTGAACACTAACATCCTAGGATGCCATAGGACATAATTGTGTTCAGGTATGAAATTACTAATATGAGCACCCAGTGTCTCGTGGGAAAAGGATAACCAAATGTAGAATGAATCAGCTCCTGACAACTTATTATTTTGTAAAATTTACGAAAAGAAAATATATTAGGGCCAATTCAGAAAAAAATGAATTCAACAATACCATTAAAGCTATATGCTTCATTTACATGAGAGCAGATATAATGACAGTCTGCTGATGTGTTAGGCCCTTTCCAACACCACATTCTTTTATGTGAGTGAGTGAATTACGGGGTAGCAAAATGTACCAGGACCACTTTCTCCAATTTTTCCTCCATTCTGGCTTGTGTGGTCTTTAGGAGGAATTTTTCTGTTGCAAGACAGTAAAGTGTTTGCCAGTGAGTGGTATTTGTGGGACAGGTAAAAGTCTTCTTTTGATTGAACCTCACCAGAGAGTCGGAATTTGCGGTAGTCTTCTGTCTCCAGGTTGGTGAAGGCGGAAAACATAAAAGTGGCAGAAACACGTTTAGAGCCAAAACATTTGCTTCGCATAGACACTATCAAAGTGTGATCACAACTAAAAGTTAACCAGTATTTTCCCGGTTCCAAAAGCACATCTGTCCCCCTTTTCCATAAAATGTTTGGTACCTTTAATTTAATTTCCTCTTCAAGTTCCTTCTCTGCAATTTAGAAAGAGGTATTTTTCTTCCTCTGCTACTTTCTAAAGACTTCCAGCTTCTCACATAGTTTTAAATCAAAACTCTTCGTCTTACTTCTTATCCCTTTTTAACACGGTCAGTTCCAGTTGCCATTATCCTTACCCTTAAAAGTTTAACAGAATGAGAATTAGAGTATACATGCTAAAATTGAAACATTCCCAATTTTAGAGGGCAGAAATAAGCTTGGCTCAGAGACCAGTAGAAATCTAGTGAAGAGGCTAATTTCTTAAAAAAATAAAAGAAAAAACAAAACCATCATGCTAAAATTGGTGAAATAACAGACTGAAAGTATGGAAAATCTTTTATTACGGGCTCCTTCATAGCATAACACTTATTACAATTTTACGAACATAGTGAGGGTTTTAGAATGTGGACATTTCTCAATACTTTCAGTTTCTGTCTACCTGAGGTTAAATCCTTTAAAAAGACTCCTCTACAGTAACAGTATTGAAAAATTTATTAAGGAAACTACTGTGCACTCTTGCCTTATTACTCAGTTAATCCTGATCTGTATTTAGAGAGTGATGCCAGCCAGGTTGAGGTTTCAAAGGAATGAACACAAATATTTGCCATGTCCTGTGTAGTATAGTTTTGGTGATAAAAAGTTCACTTTGGAAAATATCACTGAAATTAGAGTATAAGCAAATCTCAGCAGTCTTCAAATGGATAAATAGAAGGTTAACAAGAAAAGTGATGAGGCAGGCTATGTTCTTATTAAAATTTAAAAGAAAATTTAAAAGGAAATAAATTCAGCAAAGTTAATGAGGCTCCCAACATCAGTTCAAAATATAGAAATATGAGCTCTGTCTGGAAAAAGTCAAACCATTGTTAATATAACAAGAACTATTTGCTCCACATCTATGTAACCTGGCAGTCAAGGAGAATGGACTGGAATGCACATGTGTGAACAATGACGACTTCACTGTAGTTGTCAGCAGGGGTGGTAGACACCATTGAGTGAGCTATGTATATTGTGTGGCTATTGCATTCAAAGTGACTGAGTGAGTAGAGCAATGAGTCTGTGTCAAATTTTGTGTTAAGCTTGAACATTCCTACATGGAAACCATTGGGATGATTCAGAAGGCTACAGCTATTGGGCAGCTGGTGATTGGCAGTTTCATCACAACATTATGCCTGCTCATCATCACATCTCGTGCAGGCTTTTCTGGCCAAACACCAAATCACCAAGGTGACTCAGCCCCAATACAGCCCATATTTGGCACCCTGTGACTTCTGGCTGTTCCCAAAACTAAAATCACTTGTGAAAGGGAAAAGATTTCAGCCCTGGCTGGTGTGGTGCAGTAGATTGAGTGCCGGCCTGTGAACCAAAGGGTCACTGTTTCAATTCCCAGTCAGGTCACATGCCTGGGTTGTGGGCCAGGTCCCCAGTAGGGGGCGTTCGAGAGGCAACCACACATTGATGTTTCTCTCCTCTTTCTCCTTTCCTCTCTCTAAAAATAAATCAATAAAATCTTTTTTAAAAAAGAGTAATGGAAGAGATATGAAACCATCAGTTCAGGAAAATACTATGGGGCAGTTGATGACAATTGGGAGAACTGCATGAGGTCTCCAGGTGTGTGCTTTGAAGGGGACTGAAGGCATCATTGTCCTATGTACAATATTTCTTGTATCTTCTTCAATAAATGTCTCTATTTTTCCATAGTGCCTGGCTGGATACTTTCTGAGCAGACCTTGGTATGTATATAACTGCTCCTTCTGATAAGATTGTCCTGATTTTAATGGTTCATCCTCAAAACATACTAATAACTCACTGATAGGATCTATTGCAAACAACTTTGATCTTATAACATTAAACCAGGATGTGTTAATAGTGAATTTTTTAAAAAAATTTGTGAGGTTTCAAAGTCCTAGGCCTGTTTGCCCTCTTATCTATTCCTGGTTCTTCTTTCCCCTTCTCTGGTCTTTCACAAGGAGCTGATTCTGCAAGTAGCATTTCCTTACATTCCTTAGGAGCTGGCTGCCAGCTGGTTGTGACTCATGCAAAGAAACAGTGGGAGAGGAGAGAGCTGGAGGGTGGAAAGTGCAGTGTATTCCCCCCTCTTTGCTCCCACACTTCTGCCAAATGCCCCACAGCTTCTCATTCTGTGCTCCAGTAACTTTGCCTTTTCCCTTTGTTTCTTCAGTTTAGAGGCTTTATGTTCTTGAAAATCACTGTCCTCTTTTTGGTTTCTCAGGCCTTCTGTCACCTACTTTACAAATTACAATACATGAATTAAATTCTCCTTGTGTTGAATACTTAGAGCTGTTTCTGTTTTCCTAGTTGGAGCCTGACTCCATGCATCTTATTGAAAGACATTATTGAATGATATACATGGAAATGTCTATTGTTTCTTTATTTTCTTTTCCTAGACATTCTTTTTAAAAATGTGTATTTACAGAAACATATGAAAAGATGCAAGCCCTGGCTGGCGTAGCTCAGTGGATTGAGCATGGGCCTGCGAACCAAACGATCGCGGTTCGATTCCCAGTCAGGCACATGCCTGGGTTGCAGGCCAGTTCCCAGCAGGGGACTCACGAGAGGCAACCATACATTGATATATCTGTCCCTCTCTCCTTCCCTCCCCCTCTAAAGATAAATAAATAAAATCTTTAAAAAAAGGAAAGAAAAAACAGACACAATGTGCCCTTTGGAAAAAAAAGAAAAGATGCTCAGCATCACTAGCCATCAGAGATGCAAATTAAAACCACAATGAGATATCGCTTCACATGGGTGAGAATGGCCATCATAAACAAATCAGTGAACAACAAGTATTGGAGAGGTTGTGGAGTAAAGGGAACCCTTGGCCACTGTTGGTGGGAATGAAGACTGGTGCAGCCACCATGGAAAACAGTGTGGAATTGCCTCAGAAAACTAAAAATGGAACTCCCTTCTGACCCAGCAATTCCATTGCTGGGATTATACCCTAAGAACCCTGAAACACCAATTGAAAAGGACCTGTGCACCCCAATGTTCATAGTAGCATGTTTCACAATAGCCAAGGGCTGGAAGCAACCTAAGTGCCCATCAGTAAATGAATGGATCCCAAAACTATGGTACATTTACACAATAGAATACTATGCAGCAGAAAGAAAGAAGGAGCTCCTACCCTCTGTGGCAGTGTAGATGGAACTGGAGAGCATAATATAAGTGAAATAAGCCAGGCGGTGAAATACAAATACCATATGATCTCACCTGTATGTGGAACATAATGAACAATACAAACAGGTGAGCAGAATGTAACCAGAGACATTGAAAGTAAGAACAAACAGACAGTAACCAGAGAAGAGATGCAAGGGGATAATGGGGTGGGGAGTGGGGGCGGAAATGGGAAGGGTTCACAGGAACATCTACAAAGGACATGTAGACAAAACTAAAGGGGGATAGGTTCGAGGGTGGGAGGTGGAGATGGCTTGGGTGGGGGGAGTGATGTGGGGAAAATGGAGACAACTGTACTTGAGCAACAATAAAAAATATGTATTTAAAAATGTTAATTAAGAGTTCAGTCCTCAGAAAAGCAAAAGAAACTCAACATATTTTCCATGGATATAATATTGAAAACTGTAAACCAAAAATATTATATACTTTACTGTTCATTAGCAAGAACAGAGCTAATACTTAGCAGAGACTGATACATAAATTCCTTGCTAAAAGTAAGGGGGCAGAGATATAATGTCAAGGCTTAATTTTCATCACACTGTAAGGCCCACTCATTAACCAGCTTATTTGCCAGTGGTTTCTCATCCTCTTCATATCTTAGAGAGAAAAGAGAAGAAAGACATTTTAAATATTTCTATATTACTAATTTAAAATATTGTGTATGTGAATTCTTGCATAATATTTTGAAATCTAAATTGTGCCTACACTGTTTTTCTCCTTGCATTACTTGCTATTGCTTCTCTACTCCCTCCGCCTGCCAATAAGCAAGTCTCCTGCTAGATTTATTTGTCATCTCAAGAAGAGATGAAAAGAAGGTGTGGGGCAAACAAAAGTGTTCTGTGAGTATTTCTGGCTTTGTTTTTTTTTTTTTTTTTGACAATTTTATTTGTTTATTGTATTTTTTTCCAATACCATTTAACCCCCTTATACTCCCCTCCCCCCTGCAATCACCACACTGTTGTCCATGTCCCTGAGTCCTTTTTCCTTTCTGCTTTATCTGTCCACCTTCTAACCCACCCGCCCCCACAGCTGTTGACCTGCTCTCTATCTTTGAGTCTGTCTCTGTTTTGCTTGATAGTTCAGTTTGTTCATTAGATTCCACATATATGTGAATGGATGGGCAGATAAAGTGCTTCTCAGATAAGATCAAGTTCAAGGAGTTCATCATCACCAAGCCCTTACTATATGAAATGTTAAAGGGACTTACCTAAGAAAAAGAAGATAAAAATATGAACAGTAAAAGGACAGCAAATTCACAATTATTAACATCCACACCTAAAACAAAAGCAGACAAAGCGGTCACCTAAAA
>PVKM010030275.1:0-17365 GCA_004027735.1 Carollia perspicillata
CAGTAATGCATATGTGGCAGGAGTTACTCTTGAATGGAACAAAAGCCTAATCTAAAGTCTTGGTTACTAATGGTTGCTAAAGGTGGACTGAGGGAAATAACTTTCTGTGGCTCCATCTATGTTTTTTAATACCCTGCCTGTATTTTGGTGGGTGTCCATGGTAAGCCCAGATGTTAATGTGACTGTCTCTTCCACATCCACGCAACGCCAGGCACTGAGCAAATCTCCGTTGTGGGTGGCAATCATAATCACCTGTGGCATTTTTAGAAGTCTAGATTCCTTTCTCTGTCTGACTTATTTCACTTAGTTTAATACCCTCTAGGTCCACCCATGGTGTCACAAATGGGAAGATTTCATTCTTTTTTTATGGCCAAATATATAGATATGCCACCTCTTCTTTACCCATTCACTTTTTCATTGGAGCAATTCGTCTATTTACATGTAAAGTAATTATTGATAAGTTTGTAGGTGTAGCCATTTTATTAATTGTTCTGATTGCATTTATAGTTCTTTCCTGTTCCTTTTTTATTCTCTCACTCTTGTACTTTGTAGATGGATGACTTTCTGTACTGTCGTGTTTGGATTCCTATCCTTTTATGTCTTGCATCTCTTTTGTAGGCTTTTGGCTTAGAGTTACCATGTGCTTCATATGCAACATGGTTTTACTTATATGTGCAATCTAAAAAACAAAGTAAATGAGCAAACAAAAAGCAGAAACAAACTCATAGATACAGAGAACAAACTGATGGCCACCAGATGGAAAGGGGGTGATGAGGTCAGGTGTAAAAGATAAAGGGATAAAGAGGTACAGATTGGCAGGTACAGAATAGTCACAGGGATGCAAAGTACGGCGTAAGGAATGTAGTCAATAATACCGCAATAGCTGGAATGTAGTCAGTAATACTGCAGTACCGTGTATCGTGTCAGAATGGCGCAAGACTTAAGGGGGAATCACTTCAAAACTTGCATAAATGTCTAACCACTGTGAGGTGTACCTGAAACTAATACAGTATCAAATGTCAACTGTAATTTAAAAATTAAAGCATTTTCAATACATAAATAAACGATTTTTTTAAATAATAAAAATATGGATTCCTGGCGCCAAACTTTCTGGGCATTCTGCCCAGTAATGGGCCTTTTTACAAAGACCCCCCGTTAACGGTGAAGAGCGCTGGATGTTGGGAACAATTTCTTATGTTGCAATTGCATTTTCTGTTGATTTACTGGCATTAACTAGAGTTTTTCTTCCCATATTAATTCTTTCATTAATTGAAAATCATACCCCAACAAGGACAATATTTTGAAGACAGCATCATTTTTCTTGAATTTTAATAATTTCAGTGTGTGCAGATTAATTACTTTTCACAGGATTTTTCCTCCTTTAATATCAGTCTGATATTTGTCTACCTTGATACATCATGTTTTGCCAAGAGAAAAGCTTCTGCTTCCTAGCCACTACCTTCTCTTCCATCCTCCTGTAAGTGGTCCATGTTTAGTGTGTATGACCAGGTTTTATCACCTGAAAGGGTGGGGGACTCCTGCTGACCCCAGAGAGTCAGGACTCGCAGTGTCTCAGTGCTGTTCAGAAAGGCATGTTCCCCACTAACATTGTGCAACACGTCTAGCCATGCAGTTGTACCCATGTCTACTCTTACCAGAATCTCCCGAGGGCACTTTAGAATCCAGGTCCTTGGACTTGATGATTGAGAATTTCTGGGGCCAGTCACCTGCTATCTGTCCTTAAACCACTCTTCAGGTGATACGGCTGTAACGTCAGATTGAGAACCACTGATCTAGACTAACATCGCAAACTGCGATCAGAGTGAGAACGCAGCTCATTTTAACTCACCCGTGTCTCCCCAGGCACATCGCAGGCCTCAGTACATTTTTGACCACATACAACGTTGACCCAGGATGTGACTGGTACCTACCTCATCCTGGAATATGTTATTCCGGTTCTCTCTCATCCAAATAATACCATTACATTGACTTTGCTCGTAGATACTCTCTGTTTTAAGAACTCTTATCTGGTCACCGTTAGCTAAATTCCCATAAGCCACATAATCTTAGCAATCAGAATATGTTTTCCAAGTGAATGAATGGCCTTTCTTCCCATTAAATACATCTACCACTTGCCTACAATTCTGGAGAATTCGTTTCTTAGTCTTTGAAAAAGGAGGGCTTAGCACTGATCACTAACAATCAATTATATAACTGGAACTTAATAAAACAAATTTCTTCCTGACAGCAAATGTCTTCCACTGAGATAATGTGATTGTTCTTTTAGAGAAGAACAGGAAGATTGAGATCAGGGATAAGCGGACACGAAATGGGGAAAGACAATAACCACCAAAGGTGGTAGGGGCCTGGGGAAAAACATCTGCGACCCGATTTTTCTTAGCGCTGGTGTTGGCTGTTGGAGAGCGGCGTAGCTGGGTGTGCCGCGTGGTAGATGGTGGAAAGACAGACAGGGCAGTGTGCAGGGCGTGAGAGGAGCTGGATCAATCCTGTCGCAGCCATGTACCGGTAATGTGTAAGTTTTGAGTAAATAATTTAATCTCTCTCAGCCTTAGCTTATTACCTACAAACTAAGGCTAATAATACCTCCTATATTAGTTTGTTAGGGCTGCCATAACAAAGTACTACAGGCTAGGTGGCCTACACAACAGAAATTTCTTTCCTCACAGTTCTAGAGACAAGAAATTCAAGCCCGAGATGCTGGCAGTGTTGGTTTCTTCTGAAGCTCCTCTCTTTGCCCTGGAGGTGGCTGTGATTTTGCTGTGTTTTCACACGGCCTTCTGTCTCTGCGCCTTAATCTCTTCATTTGATAAAGACACTAGTCGGATTGGATTGGGGCCCCCTCATGACCTTATTTTCCCTTAATGACTTCATTGAAGGCCTTATTTCCGATTATAGTCACATTCTGAGAGTAACACTGAAGGTTAGGGTTTTAACATATGGATTTAAAGGGGGTACAGTTCAGCTCAGAACAACTTCATACTTATTTCTCTTGATCGTTGTAAGTATAATATAAGGTGATGTTGTGAGATAGGTGAGAAGTTAGATGCCTAGAAGGGAAAGATTCTTCAAGATGCTTCAAGACAGGGCTGGCGCTTTGTTTGTGGTAGGACATTAAAGAGCATCCCTCACTGGGCTAAGTATGGGGTAGGTACTTCATAATGTTTGTTGACTATGAACATACACACTCCACATAAACATAAGGGATTTGTTTAATGTATTAATTTATTAACTTCTGATATCAACAAGTGATCATCTGCATCCTTTTTGTCTCCTCAGATCTCAGCGGAGGGCTCAGTCAGCAGTGGCCTCTAAGGGTTAAATAACTGAACCACGGCATGAGCCATAGTTCATGTGGAAAGAGCCACATTGGGAGGGCATTGTACCATGGTGCATTTCTGCCACTGAGCCCTTTGTTTTCACTACACGTGAATGGCTTCAAAATGTCCAGTGGAAGGGAGCAAGATCTCCGAACATCTGTGAACTCAATTGCTGATGGCTTCTAGTTCTGTTTTTCTTTTCTTTTCTTTCTTTTTTATTGTTGTTCAAGAACAGTTGTCTCCATTTTCCCGCCATCACTCTTTTTCTTGACATAATTCGTGTATCTCTGGCTATGGATCTGAGATAGAAAAGTATTGTTTTCTCCTGTTCCCCTTCCAGCTTCAGTCACAGTGTAACCAGTCCCTGCCACGACTCAGGCATTTCGTGTGAATGAGTGTGAGGGAGGGAGGGCGTGGCAGTGGGGAGGTTTAAAAACTCCAAGTGGTATACAAAATGGGGGCGGGGGAGGGCTGTGCTGATCCCCAGAGCAATTCTATACATCTTACCTTATCTAACAAGAATTTCAGGAAGAATGGCACAGGCTTAGAGGGTGCTATAATCTGTGCTCCAGAAGTGTGGGAACCTTTGTGGAATAAAGCCTTGCAACATGTTTTTAGAAACCAAATGTCACTGGCTATGGTCTGATTTCAATTGGAAAAGAAAAACAACTA
Organism: Carollia perspicillata; assembly: GCA_004027735.1. NCBI lineage: Eukaryota > Metazoa > Chordata > Mammalia > Chiroptera > Phyllostomidae > Carollia > Carollia perspicillata. Next base: position 4,011 of record PVKM010030275.1, read on the forward strand.
AACGCGTGGCATACCAACAATGCAGACCATACTGCCATGGCTGGTGTGGCTCAGTGGGCTCAGCGCCAGCCTTTCAGGTCACTGGTTCCATTCCCTGTCAGGGCACATGCCTGGGTTGCGGGCCAGGACCCCAGCTGGGGGCATGCGAAAGGCAACCAATTGATGTTTCTCTCACACATCAGTGTTTCTCTCCCTTCCTTTCTCCCTCTGTCACAAGTGCAAGTTTGTGATAGAGTCTTTCCTATAAGTCAGCCAGGCAACTGCTTGGCTAGCTGCCCGGCACCAAGGAATAGACAAGAGGCACATACCAAAACCATGCTCTTCACTCAGTTTTTACTGAATGTAGTTTCACTCAAAGTAGAACATCAACATACATTAATATCCTATCACACTCTAACAGTTTAAGAAAAATATAACACATATGCAGAGCAATCAATGGGGGATAATGAGCCTGAGTCCCAGAGTCTCAGTCTGCGGGTTGAAAGACAGCACGGTGGGCAAGGGAGGTGTCGGTGTCTTTCAAGGAAGGAACTCTGGAGCCAGGTGGGCAGCAGGGCAAGCAAAGTCATCAGTCCAGCAGGGCTGAGCTTCTGGCAGCCAATGCCAAGGGGGACCAGTGTGGCACAGAGCAGCACTCTGGTGTGTGGAGATTGGCTGTCTCAGCAGTGGTCTGGAGCCTGCCTCAGTTATACCTTGAAAGTGGTGTGTACTCTACCCTTCTGGGTCTTTTGATAAATGTCTTGGCACCCTTGATGGCAAGTGGACAATTTGCCCAGGAGCCTATGGATGGTATGTGGCTGTTCTGCTTGAGACCCCTGCCGGCCAGTGTGGACTTTCCCCAGGAGCCTATCTATGGTGGTCCCACTCTGCAGACATGGCTATTCTGATCACGTGTGCAGGTATTTTACATGTGCCTCCTTGCCAGATGTGTCTGCTCTCCTGTAGGTGGTTTCCCTCTTGAACCAAAGTGTCATGGCTGACCGGCAGCCATCTTGGTTGACATGAGTGATTCCACTGTGTTTTATATACTTTATACTATCTTGATTGGACCAATGCCATTTTATTGATCCTGCTGTCCACACCCTCCCTTTCCCTCTCTCTGAAAATAAAAATTAAATCTTTTTTTAAAAAGACCACATAAATGATTGAACAATAATTTAGTGAAATAAATTGACTACAATCAGTCAGCCGAGCAAGAGTGGTATAATATGTAGTCAAAATAACAATCCAAACATCTGATTTTTAAGTTTAAATTGATCGTGGCCCTACTGAGTAGGTATGAACCAGCATTGTTTTTTTTTTTTTTATTCTGCATACATTCAGATGTGAAAATATCTACATCATCACCTTTCTTAGGGGATCACAAGGTTATGCTGTACTTTCAGGATTTCCTAACCCAGCGTGTGGATTCGTCATCATCCCCCCACAATGTCAGGACTAGGTTCCTCTATCCCATTGATTGCTTTTCACACCTATTTTCAGTGAACCTTTATTCTTTTATAGCTTTTTCTTATTATTTTAAAAATGATATTAAAAAACCTGAACAGTTCTTCTCTTTCAATTTAAAAATCTCCAAGTTGCTGTCAGATAGGAGTGTAAAATTTCTAGACCACTAAGACAGAGCTGGCTCCCTGGGCAGGACGGCGAGGTGCTGGAGGCATTGCCACTCAAAACTCTGCTCCGTGGCTAAGAAAGACCAGAAACTCAATACTCTGGGTGTCAAGGCTGAGAGATTTACAAAGACCCACTCACCCTAATCAAATTCATAGTCTGCGATGTAAATAAGGACCACTGATTTATTTACCTACTAGAACAATTTAACTACCAAGCAAAAGGGCAAACTCTAAGTGAGAGCAAAAGGGAGGCTGTGGCTTGAGGATGATATTTTGTCCTGGCGTTGGTATGGTTTAAAGAGCTAGCCTCACAGCAGAGACCTCATATCTACTGACCACCACAACATAGGGCTTTTGCTGCCTAAAAAACCCTCCAAATACTTAGTAACTCAAAATGACAACTGCTCTATTCAGTTCATGATTTGGTGGAGGTAGCTTGAGGGCTTACCTGACCTGAGCCAAGTCAGCTGTCCTCTGTTGGGTTTTCTCATGCATAGGTGGTCAGCTGTCAGGTCCCCTGGTGGCTAGAGGATGTAGAAGGGCCTCATTCACATGTCTGGTGATTGCAGGCTGTTGACCAGGACATCTTGATTATCCTCCACATTTTTTCGCAATCTACCATATTAGCACTTAGGCACTCTCACCATGACAATGCTACCTAAGCATTTATCAAGTTCTACCTTTCTGTCTCTCTTACGTGTTCACACCATGCTCACCATCCATCCTCTCTGTGACATCATCCTATCCTGAACAGGGGTACAGTGTAAGAAACTGTACTTTACTTTACTAAAGATAGCTGCACTCCAGGACTGCTTCCTTAAGATCAAATGCAGGCAAATTCATTTATTCATTTTGGGATATATTTTTTTAATTTACTCCCATAGCTGGTTAATTCGGTTCAGAAGACTCAGACATTTATGTAGAATTTGGTTCACAAAACTAGTCATCATTCAGGAATACTTCTTCACTGACTTCCATGGCTAGTGAATGTCCTCCATGAGGTGTGAACTTAACCAGTGTCATACTCAGAATATTCACTCTTGTTCTGCTGGCATTTCTTGATGGTATAGGAAGGGCAGAGACTTCACTATTATCCCCAGTTGATGGGTATAAGCAGAAGTCTGAAAAATCTTAACTGTTCTAACCACAATCTTTTATTCCTTAGGAAATATACAAGTACATGTCTCTGAACACTTTTTGAGCTAGTTCCCCTCATTGAAAACTACAGTTTGGAAAGATTATAAATTTAACTGCTAAAAATGCCCTGTTCCCTGGGTTAGTGGGTACTGAGAGACATCAGCCTGAAGGAGACAGACTGACTCAGAGAAAAGAATTAATGGAAGCACATGGCTCCTGCGAAGAGGAAACGCTTTGATAGGCCTTTTCCTCTTTTTGTTACCAGGAGAGCCTTGACAATAGACCCCACCTCGGAGCAGCTGCTCTCTCCCCCTGTGATGACCACAGCACATTCTCCTTGTCAGACTTGGAGTCTGCACCAGGGAGTGCTCAGGAAGGGCCATGCACAATGTTGGGGATCTGCCCTTGAGCCTCCAGGCTGCGTGATGGGTGGAGACATCGCCCTTAAGACACACACGAAGCCCTTTGGCACACGCTTCAGGAAGGCCATCTGCTTCTGTTGTTCCTCTGACCTTTTGTTAGAACCCACCCAAAATTGGAAAGAAATTACCAGAGTAAAATAAAGCCTAAGGCAGTTTTAGACTCCGTTCCTTGTCAAAGCAAGTCAAACTAGCAAACTTTACATGAGCACCTAGCATGTGCCAACTGTTATGCCCTATTCTGTTAGTGGAGGGAAAATTTATACCATTTCCCAGTGCCTACACAGTGTTGGGCACTATATAGGATGCTGCATAATTTCATGTAGTTTTTTTCAATATTTTTGTAAGGCAAGTTTTATTGTCTCCAATTTATAGACAAGGAAACTGAGGCTCCGGGAGGTTCACCAACTTTTCCAATATTACTCTAACCTCATAAGAACGTAGGAAAGTACAAAACAAGAATCCTGCCTCAACTTCACATTTGATTTGAGTTCATGCCTGATGTATCCCTCACTCTGTGCATAGCAGTTTTGATTCCCCACTCTTGTATTCAATGTCTGAGAGGCTCCATAAAATTTTGGGAAGCAGGAGACCTGGTTCTAGTCCCCTTCTGATGTGTGCCACAGGAAAAGTAACAACTTACTGCATTTCATCATTCTTGATAACATTGAGGGACTGAGACAAAATAAGACTATGGCTCTTATAATTCCTAAATGTATAGCTATGTTATGAAATGTGGTATGAATTTTATACCTACTATAAAATTTGTCCACTCTAACAAAACAAAAACAGAAACAGAAAATAACAGGGATTGGCCAGGATGTGGGGACATTGGAACCCTTTTGCATTTCTAGTGGGAAGGTCAAATGATGCAGCCACTGAGGAAAACAGAATGGCAGTGCCTCAGAGAAGTAAGCATATGATTAGTGAATGATCCATTAATTCCACTTCTGGGTATGTACCCCCAAAATTGCAAGTAGGAAGTTTAACATGTATTTGTATATCCATATTCATATTTGTATTATCTACAATAGTCAAAATATATAAACACTCAAATGTCCATCAATGGATGAATGGATAAACAAAATGTGATCTGTGCATACAGTTGAATACTATTCAGTCTGAAAAAGGAAGGGAATCCTGACAAATGCTACAACATGAATGAGCCTTGATCGTATGAATCCACTTACGTGAGGTACCTAGAATTGTCACATTCACAGAGACTGGGCCTGAGAGGAGGGAGCAATGGGGACTTATTTTTTAATAAATGGGTGTAGACTTTCAGTTTGGAAAGATGAAGGAGTTTTGGAGATAGATGGTGGTAATCACCACTCAACAATGTGACTATATACTTTATACTACTGAACTGTACACTTAAAATGGTTAACATGTTACACTTTACATGATAAATATTTTATTACAATAAAATATAAGGAGATAAAAATGAGGTTTGGGTTTTGCAACAAAATATAAGGATATTCGCCCCTCTTGAAACATGAGAATTACTAATCAATTTCCAAATTATTTTTAAGGACTTTCCAAATATTGCTGACTTTACAGGCCTAATGACTAAGGAAGAGGCTCTCTTGCAATATCAACCACAGCGTATGGGATAAGTAGAAGTTATTTTGACGAATGATGGAAAGAGACAATTTCAAAGAATGGGACTATTTCATGACAAGATCCTATGTTGGGAAAAGCATAGCTTGTTCAAGAAAATGGGAACAGGCTGCTATTGGCAGACCCCAGAGAACAGGGGAGAAGAACAGCATGTGCTAGAAATGCCGACAGGCCTGGGTCACTTAAGCCTGCTGCAGAGTTCGCGCTCTGTTGTAATGCAAGGAGAGCCATGGAAGACTTCCGGGCTGGAGAATGGCGGCATTATGGTTTGTGGTTTGAAAAGCTGAGTCGACAACATTTTGTGGAAAGGGTCAGTGGGTAGCAGTAGCATAGGAGTGTTTATCTTTTTGGTGGCTATTGTGATTGTCTGAATTAGAGTACATGAGAGTGGGAATGGACAGAAATAATTGGATTTCAGAGATAATTTGGGGGGAACTATCAACAGCCTTTGAGGATGCATTCTCTTACTCCCCTATTATTTGATCAGTCATTTTCCCCTGGTGGGTAGTCAACCTACCTGGGCCTCTGTCGTCATCCACTAGAGTATTTCATTGTTGAGGGAGTTCACTGCCTTCAGCTCTTGCCCTTCAATGTTTCCTTTGCATTATAGCTAGGTTTAGCTTTCTAAAAACTCACTCTACACATATAACTTTGTGTTTCGAAACTTTCAAAGTCTACCTACCCACTTCCTACAGCATCAAATCCAACTTCCTTAGCCTGGCATTCGAAGTCCTCTATGATTCAATCTCTCTTAAGGTATCTACCTCATCGTCTTAACATGCACTCAATCAAAAAATATTTCTCACGCTCCATTTCAGGCCAGATTAATTACTACTAGCCAATTGTTATAAAGCACTTCTCTTACTATACTTTCACTCATTCTGTCTTCATGGATGCCCTCACTCTTATCTTACATGCAATTATTTCTTATCCTGGGTCCGAACTTAGTTCTTAAGAAGCTTTTGGTGAGCCTTTAACTTATATTAAACATAAGAAGCTATTGTATCTACCACCTATGGCCATCAATTGCTAGTAATCTTGGCATATGCCAATGGAAGTGGAAATCTTATTTTCTGTTGAGAAGATATCAGTATGGAGTATGTTGCTGATTATGTAATCAATAATCACATACTCTGTTCAGAGCATAGGATGCACTTGGGGACTGGAGATGCTGAGAGGCAGTAAAAGGAGAAAACGCTCAGGCACTAGAAAAGGAAGGTAGAAAACACCTGACATTGGTAACTAATTATTGAATAAATAAATAATTGACAACATTTTTTAGCCGCAATATTGCACTGCAAGTAATTTGGGAATAAGCTACGGCCTCACTCTTAATGATTGCATAGCTGTAACTTAGTTCGGTTCAATCATTGATGGAAAACTTGGTTCAGGAGATGTGAAGGCAAATAGTTTCTGCTTTAAAATATTAGTGATGCATTGGAGAAGGGTGGGAGAAGGCCAGACACACACATAAATCACTATACATAGGGCAGTAAAGTACAGCAAAAGAAAAATACACGTGATAGCAATAACCTCAGAAGAAGAAGTGGTTAATTCTGCTTAGGATAATACTTATTGATTGACTAGAATTTGTCTGTGTCCCAGTTTGAGAGATTATTCCTTTGATTTCACTACAACTATTTTTGTTTGACTCAAAAGGTTAGATTTATTCAAATAAATATTTGATCTAAACCTAAAAGCAAAGATCTTGAGTTTTCCACCATTAGAGCCCTTCAGAAAGCAACATCAATCGCACTGACCTCTTTATCCTCCTCTGCACTCCAGCTACACTGGCCCAAGTAGTAAAAAGAGACCCACACTTTTCATCCTCTGTGTTCTAGCCCTGTGCTTCTCAAACTTTAATGTGCATATAAATCACCTGGGAATCTTCTTAAACTGCAAGACTCAGGAAGTCTGTGGTAAAGCCTGAGATTCTGCGTTATCAACAAGCTCCCAGGTGATGCCAAGGTCACTGCTGCCTCCCTGAAACACACTTGACCCCACTCACTTGAATCCTTGACATCTTTTATGGCCTAAGTCAAATGTCTGCTGTATGAAGGGAGCTCCTGAACTTCGAGGTTGTGCATCAGTGCTTTTTCTTCTGCACTTGCTGGCAGGTATTTTGTTACAAATCTTGTCCCCCATTTTTCCCTGATAGTTTTCTCCTTGAGGGAAGGACTTGGTGTATTTCATCAGAACTCCAGGATGATGTCTATTAAGAAATTGGGCCTCAATAAATATCGGCTCAGTTTGAATTTGAATTGAACTTAAAATATGGCTGCATGTGGAGTAGATGTGTTCATGTTGTGTGTGTGTGTGTAACCTATTTGATATGGGTAGACGAGATCATAAGACAATAGCAAACCACATCACTTCAGTATTGTGTCACCATGATTTATATAAAGCATGCATTACAGTTATCAGGGTGGGAACAGTCACCTTAGAATATAAGCTTAATGAAGGCAAGATACTTGTTTTCTTGTAGGTCACTGGTCCTTAGAGCCTATACCTGTGCCTTCCGCATAGTAAATAACCAGTAAATAATCTTGGATGCTAAGTGACCAAAAAACAATGGTATTAAATTTTAATTCTGTGGATAACCACAATGTTAACTCCTAGATGATATAGCAATTAAAGCCATGTTAAGACGATTTTTTCTGGAATGAAGTAAAAACAAACAAATACTATTCTGGACATTTGCACTTAAGAAGGGTGAAAAATAATCTGAGAATCTTCTCCTATAGTAAATACACGTTATTTTTTTCTCTAAGTGTATTTTCCTGCACAGCAGCAAAACTAAATCTAAGACATTTTTCGTGTGAATTGTCTTTTTCCCTGAAATACCGAATTGTTTTAGATCAACCAAAAGCTTTGATTTTTTTACTATTAAATATCAAAGCTTAATTGCAAACATAAAAGCTTTTCTTGCCTCTCCCTTGAATTTTGCTGATGAGGAAGATTGCACAGCCTAACTCAGTACCAAAATAGCTCTGTTTTGCTGACCATTATCATCTTCACAGGGCAGGGCAATGATAATGAACTTCGAACACAGGAAGTTTACTATTTCATAATATTAAAATAGAATTTCTTATTACAAAAATACTATTTTACAGAGGAAAGTAACTAGAATTTTTATTCTCTTAAATGTGTTGGCATTGCTGAGCCCTATTAGTATATTAAGGTATTCACACACTTCAAACTTAGAAAATATTGCTTCTTTATATATTTTTACTTGAATGGTTTTTAAAAATCATTCAAAAATTTTCTGTGCATATTAAACATTTTGGTGACTATGTGTTAGCTGACGCCAGTGTTATAAACAATAAACTTTTAGGACTCCATGTTTTCTTTCAAGAATTAAGTGGTAACAATTATTTTTAAATGTTGATTTAAGAGTAGAGGTGTGCCCTGGCTGGTGTAGCTCAGTGGATAGAGCACGGGCCTGTGAAGCAAAAGGTCGCTGGTTCGATTCCCAGTCAGGGCACATGCCTGGGTTGCAGGCTGGGTCCCCAGTGGGGGACACATGAGAGGCAACCACACATTGATGTTTCTCTCCCACTCTTTCTCCTTCCCTTCCCCTCTCTCTAAAAATAAATAAATAAAATATTAAAAAAACAAAAGAGTAGAGGTGTGAGTTGGGGGTAATATCGGCTAAGTACCTACTGTAAGAGTGGCTGTGTAGAAATGAATCTCATTTGATTCTAACAGTCACTGCAGGTACCTGCTGTCATTCCCATGTCACAGATGACTTGCCCAAGGTCTCACATAGTCAGCAGTGGAGGTGAAAATCGGACCTGTCTTCCTATCTCCAGGCCCACATACTTTTCTCTGCACCAAGGTGCCTTTAGAAAGCTACCACCTATTTTTCCAAATGCTATGTCTCTGTGGAAAAAGTGTAACATGCAAGGATGTCTGTATCTTAGATAACATAACTTTATTTTGTTAATTCCTTCAATAAACATTTAGAGGGCCTCTTCTGTCATTGGCAATGTGCTAAGTGCTAAAAATAAAGATAAAATATAGTGCTGTTAGGAGTAAGAGATAATTCAAATACAAATATAATCTGAACTTGTCAACATTTCACCACTTTTGAGTCATGAATGTGATTCTTGGTATTTGTACTAAAACCTGTTATCCAATCGACAGAATGGCACACTTCATCCCAATTATTTTAACTTAATATTTTAGAAAAGAAGGCATTTCCACATTATTTCCCAACATTACAATTGTACTGGGTATGCAAAATAAACAGCTTCTCCTGGTTAAATGGAAGCCTGAAAGCCCCGGAGGACACTGTGCTCAGAGCGGACCTGGACCCCTAAGGAGCCTGTGCTCTGCATTTCCACCCTGGTGCTGTCACTCACTAGTTCTGTGGTACTGGGAAAGTCATTTAACCTACAGCTTCATTGTCTTTATTTGAATAAGGGAAAGACATTCACCTCCTTTGGAGGCTCATTCTTCAATAAAGAGCTAGGGTGATTGTTAAATAATTTCCCCTCTCCCTGCTCCCAATCTCTTCATCCCGACTAAAGGTTGAAGGCATTGGAACAGAAGCAACCAACATTTCAGGTTGCAAATACTTCAATTTTCATGTTTTGTTATGATGAAAATTTCTTCTGAATGAATTTGTTCTGTATTTTTACCATAGCTCTAGGGATGGCTTAAAGGCAGTTTATTGCCATGCAAAAGATTTTTCAGAGAACCTCCCTTTGGCACACTGTTTTAGTCAGTCTCTAACTGACTCACCAATTCCAACTTCAAGGGCTTCCTTGAGAAATGCACTTGAATGATGGAGGTCCCTCTGCAATGCACAACTGACATCACAGAGCCAACTCAACGTGCTCAAGACCGAGATTCTTCCCCACAAGTCTGGTACTGCACTCAAGGTGCTTCCAGAGCTAACAGGAAATGATTCAAGACCAGGGTTAGCCAAAACAAGTGTGGTCGTTTCCTCTGGGCATAATACGACCAAGAGCTTGCATCATAAACCTTCCCAGAATAGCCTACTCAGTGATTAAACACGCTCCAAAAATTGCGAGGTAAGGGATATCTTTTGTGTGATGTACTTTTGAAATCTCTCCCTAAGGACAAGCAGTACCTAGGAGTGTAAATACTCCACTTTTTACACCTTCCCGCTATGTTTAAATGAGGTAGATTCGATTCACTTCAACTAACATGCATGTAGCCAGATACCATGCTAGGTCATGGGTATAAAGTATCATGAAATAGATTTGTATTGCCTTGCAGTTGCATTTGCAGAAACAAATATTAGTCACAAACATAAACAAATGTATCATTTCAGACTACAATAGGTCTCAAGTACAGGCTGCTATGAGTGAGACTATCAGAGAAGACCTAACTAACATTGGTCTGTACTGAGAACGGGACTTTCAGTGGGAAACCTGAAGGGTGTCTCAGGCAGGCCAAGAACGGGAGGAAGAGGCAGAAGGGTCTGGGTATGGGAAGGCCCTGAGACAAGAGAAGTAGCTTGGTGGCTTGGAGGTGAGGAAGGCAAGCCTGGTGTCTGGGGTGGAGCTCATCCTATCTGGACTGGACTTCTAGAGCAAAGTCAAGTCAGTGAACTATTTCAAAGAGAAGGGTGGCAAAAAAGACCCATATTTTTAAAAGCTCACCATGGTTGTTGTGTGGAAGTAGATGAGATAAGAGACCACAGTGAATGTTGAAAAAAATAATGAAAATGTGGCAATGAGCTTTAAGGGAAGCCTTAACCAATGATGTGGAAAAGACAAAAAACAGGGAAGTGGCTAAAAGTGAAAAAATGGAAAAAGAAATCTGTCACAGAGAAGCTGTGCACAAGGTTCTTGGGACACAGCAAAGAAGGTCAGCAGGGCGTGAAGCTGGAGAGCAGCCTCAGTGACGAGTTGTAGCAGTGGTAGGACAGGCGTGGCGAGGTGCTTTGCAGACTGGTTGTTTGCGGGCCTCTGACTTTCTTTTAAAGACACAGAATGGATCCCCTCACTCTCTTCCAAACCACACTGCCAGCCTGATCCAATAGAAATGAATCTGGCTCATGCAACAATGCTAGCTCCCATCCCCTAAATCGCTGTCCAGTTCCCTGTGGGCCTGACCCCGTCACCCTGTACAATGTGGTCAAGCAATAACACGCTGATGTTTTCCAGTGCCCAGAAGGACATGCTTTGACAGCGGGGCTTTGGGGAGGAGTAGCCATGTGTGAATAGTGAGGACACCACATTTTTCCTCACAGATGAATGAATATTCCTCTTTGGTCGCTCATGGAGAGAGCTGCTCTTACTGAGGAACACTGTGCCCTTTGAATCTGATTAGTAAGACATCAGTGACTCTGTTCTTTAAAGGTCTCCCAATGACCATATTTGGCCTTTGGGAACTTGGTAGAAACATTTCTTATGAGTCACTCCATTTGCCTCATTTTCTATCATTAGTTGCCATAGAAACCACCCAGCCCAGCCCAAGGGTTCAGAATTCCTGACGTTGGTCTCCAACTTACCCGTAGTTTACACAGCAAACAAGTTTGCTTACTTTGTTAATCTTTAGCTACTTCCTGCCTTGTCCAAATTGGAAGCTGAAGAAGTCAATACCGCCGAAAGCCCAGGCTGTTCTTTTTACGTGAATCAAAATAATAGACAAGCCTTTGTGTTCTGCCCTGAGGACGGTATAGATATTGAGAAGAATTTCAAATTACTTCCTAGATTATCTGATTGCTAGATCAAAGCTTCTCCCTGGTGAGCAAACTGTACACATATGAAAGGAATTTAAGAATTCTTTACACTGTCTTTTTTGGGTTCTTCCCAATCTCCTGGCAAAATCTCCAGTCAAATCTTAATAGCCATTAGGTTTACTTTTGGAAAGATGCACTTTAGAGAGATTCTTGACAGACTTTTGCTACTTGAAATTCTTTGATGATATCTACATCATCAAAGAATTTGATCTTTGAAACTCTAACATAAGAAAGTTTTATGTTCATGGCGCACCTGGTTAATTGAAGATCAATGGTATGCTCTGTGGCTTCTTCGGCAAGAAATTTTAACTAGACAGACCTGGATTTATAAAATAGTAATATTAGTATCTATACTAAAAGTTGTTATAAAGACTAAGAGTTAAATGAGCCAATTACTTAGAACATTCCCTCATACATAGTAGACACTCAGTGTTAATTTTCCTTTTCATTAGGCTAGTTGCATTGTGGCCGTTTTGCTGTTTAACTTCCACTTGGGGCAGGATGAATAGTGAATTATTAGGTAGAGAATGTGGAATAATAATAAAAACACTCGTTAATAGGAGAACCTGAATACCATTCAAGTGGTCCATCTAACTTTAGCTCTACGATTTAACATGGGCAAAGGACTTAACTTCCATGAGCTGTGGTCGTAAACAGAGAGGGTTGGAGTAACCAATCCCGAAGCCAGCTATTCTGACCAATATAAAGGAAGAGATATGCATAATACTGCCCTGATAAATTTACATTTATTCTTTAAAAACTGCACAAGAGGGAGAGGACAATGCAAGCTGGAGGAGGGATAAGCATGAGGTGACAGATACATTTGGTAAAGTAGACGGGATTCAAGTTATAATTCAATTTTCACATCATCTATAGCTCATGCCTGCTAATAAGTCACATTAAAAACAACAAATTCAATTCGCCTGACTTGTACCTTCTCACATTATAGAAACTCAGCCCCGTGCAAAATCTCGCCTACACGTTTATGTGAATCGACACAGGCTGTTCCACAGGTGCTCCCTGTAGTCTCTCAGGTCCATGAGTTTAAATTTCTTGTGGATGTTTGATCGACCACCTGTGAGGTCACTAAGGGGAGGCCACTCATCAATTCTAGTGACATGGGTGTTTGGTGGGAGAATGCTCATGTTCACATCCTGGAAGGGAGTTTTCTTCCAATATTTCAAATGCCAGCTTCTCTAGGAGAAAGTGTTGCTGAATTCCAGGAGGCCTGTTTGGGTCCATGTTCACACTGTGTTCTGCATAGTTGTGAGAAGAACATGCCTTAACCTGACTCCATTTAACAACCTATTACTTGGGCACTGAGGTAAACAATATGGACCCTGTGTTTTGTGGTTCCTGAAGAAAAGAGCTGTTTATTGCTCCTGCCTAGAGCCTTCTCTTCGGAAAGCCCCACGCCAGTCCCTGGGACCAGAAGGGGACACGTATTGCCTCAGAGCCGCCAGCCATGCTTCTTTCTTTATTCCAGCCCCAAATCTTCATGAAATGAATGTCTGGAGGCTTTGCCCATCATTTAGAAAATGTGTTCAGACAAGTCAGAATATCAGTTTAGCTTCACACTAGGACCTCCCACTAAGGGAAATTAGAACGTATTTTCTTTGACATATGCTTTTTTTTTATTTTAGCAAGTTACCTTTTAATTTTTTTTATCATTTTTATGGTTGTTCAGGTACAGTTGTCTCCATTTTCCCACCACCACCTTCCCCTGCTCTACCCACCTCCACCCTCCATTCTTATTTAAATGATAAGAAAATTCTATATGATGAACAGAAAGACAAATACAATGATGGGTTTGAGAACTTATTATTGAAGTCCTGAGAAATGATAAGA
>PVKM010030276.1:0-17371 GCA_004027735.1 Carollia perspicillata
AAAAAAAGAGCGGGGCTCGGCTGTGAGAGGTTGAGCGCGGGGCTGACGGGCATCGGCGGCGATGGAAGAACTTACGGCGTTCGTCTCCAAGTCTTTTGACCAGAAAGTGAAGGAGAAGAAAGAAGCGATCACCTACCGGGAGGTGCTTGAGAGCGGCCCGCTGCGCGGGGCCAAGGATCCGGCCGGCGGCGCGGAGCCGGGCCGCGACGACCGCAGCAGCCCGGCAGTCCGGGCGGCCGGCGGAGGCGGCGGCGCAGGAGGAGGCGGAGGCGGAGGAGGCGGAGGAGGTGCAGGAGGAGGAGGAGGAGGAGCGGGCGGAGGAGCTGGAGGAGGGCGCTCTCCCGTCCGGGAGCTGGACATGGGCGCCGCCGAGAGGAGCAGGGAGCCGGGCAGCCCGAGGCTCACCGAGGGTAACGGCCTGACCCCCGGCCGCGGTTCCCGTTCCCGCCTTCCCGACTCCTTTTAGGCGGGAGAGGACTCCGAGGCCCCGCGGGGTGGGTGGCGGGGTGCGGAGAGGGCCCCTGGAACCCAGTTTGGGAGCTGGAGTGGTGATGGAGGGGTGGGCGTCCGGTGGTGTGCGAGGTCGTGGGTGGGGTCCGAGTGTCTGTGGGGAGGGGGTGTGGGGGTTTCTGCGCGCCCTTCTCAGATGCTCCTGCTATTCCCATTTCACCGAGAAGCGTTTTTCACCGGCGAGAGGATGGGGCCTCAGCCCAGACGGCCCGCGGGCGGCTGGGGAAGTTCGCCGGCCCGGGGGCGGGCGGGGATACTGGCCGCTGCTGGGCCGGGCGGCGGGATTACGGTTAGCATCTAGCGCGGAGTTTGCGGGAAACCCCTTTTCTAGGCCTGAGAAAGAGACAGAGAGAAAATGTCACCCTTTGGGTTTCGGGCCGCCTCTAAGAACGACGAGAACTCCGCGGAAGACCCTGGGTCCACGGATCTTAGGGGCCAAACTCCCCATTCTCTTTGAGCTGGGAAGGTAGAACGAGGCCAAAGCAGGCAAAGGTCTAGTGTATGTTGTTTATTTTGGGAGAGGTGTTAGGCTTCGCCCAAAGGTTTGGGTTTTTTGGGGGTGGTGGTGGTGGTTAGTATTTACACAATTCCGTCACTGCTTCGCATCATTCAGGACTCCGGTTTTGTGCAGGGCGGCGGAGGCGGGTGGGTGTCGGAATCCTTTGGTGCCAGCAAAGTGTTAGGAAACGGCTTTATCTAAATGGTGGAGCGTACTGTACCAATCCAGAGGAGTTCAACAATAAAATTAATTTGGCACTTGGTCCCCGCAGTAACTGGTGTGCTGCCATATTTTTCCAATTAGGGAAATATGTGACATGCGTAGAATCACATATTTAAGCAAGCAATTAAGTTGTTTATAACACGGTCTGTTCCTGTTTAGGCCAATAAGTGGAAATTTGGGAGCAAAATAAAGGTTATATTAAGTCTATTAACCAACTGGAAATGTGGACATCTTTCTCTTTGAAGTCCCAGAAGTTTGAGAGGTATCCATTGTGGATGACACAAAATAGAGCCTTCTCACCCTTTTGGCAGAATCTGAAGAGTGTGTTTTCATATTTAAATTTCATTGCACTATTAGTGGAAAATATTTTCTTACTAACTTGGCTACGAATGTTTGCTATAATGTTATCCACTTCCTTCCGGGAGGAAGGATACATGTCCACAAAAAACGAACCCTGAGAAATAGAAATGCTGGCATCACTTGAACTCACCATAGTAAGAATGGCAGGCTGAGCTGAGATCTAGAGACTCTTCCCCGAGACCTGGTACCAGATCCCCCTAAATTTGGAAAGTGTTGGTATAGCGGTCTGGGGGCTCAGTGCAACCTTCTGAAGCCTCAGTGAAGCCCCAGTTCCAGGCCCTGGGTATAGCGGCGAGCGAGGCTGCGGAGTTACGGTCTGAACCCAGGGTACACGAAGTCCTAAGATTGTTAATTTCCAAGCTCAGGGCAAGTATTAAATCCTCTGCAGGCCAGCTTTTCCAGAAAATTTTAACACCCATGCTGATCAGGAACTGCCCGGGAAAAGCTGCAAACAGCCTCAACTACCCAAACTCAGCTTTGACACTTTAAAAACCCAAATCTCCAACTCAGGCGCAAAGAATGAAGGTTCCAGAGGGCAGCTTATGTTAATACTGCTCCCCATATCACTGCCTTTTGGCATACATATATATATATACCCGTCCCTTGGGTGTCTCTGTATGCTCACATTTGCAGAGCTTCTGTTTTTAAAAGAGAGGAGAGGAAGGACAGGAAAGTAGCAACGGATGTGTGCAAACCCAGAGCAGAAAAATGCATATTTTATTAAACATCCGAGCTGGTAGATGCATGAAAAGGCTTTGAGCAACCAATAGAAACCGAGGATCGTGAATGTTCCTGTTGAACCTGTTGATCTCTGTGGGTTTAAGCGTTTAGGGTCCAGTCGGCTTTTTCAATGGGGAGAGACAAGGAGAGGACAGAGGCAGCGGTCAGTTCCTTGGGCCACCAGAGGCTGGTTTTCTGCTTCTCACCCTCTGGCCCAGTGTGGGCTGCGAACCCTCCCGGCTGCCAACATGGCGTGGACGCCTGTGCTCAGCGACTGGGTCCGGCAGGGGGACAGGGACTGCCCGGCGGCCCGTGGGCTGTCCGCGAGGTTTGGCCAGCTCCCTGAGTCAGCACCCAACGCCTGGGGATGCGACTGCTAGGAATGCGCAGCACAAGGGTCTTATTCTCCTGCTGCGACCCTTTAGCTCAAATGTTATCAAATTATACCAGCAAGTTTGAGAGAGACAGAGAGCCATCAGCGAACAGAGCTGGCCTGAGAATGGCCCAGCACTCTCTGAATGGCGCAGAGCGTGGCCTCACCGCGCCCTTCTCCCTTCTCGGACAGCATTCGGTGACGGGCGGGGCTCAGCGCTTTTGATTTCTGTGCGTGCGTGGGAGAGAGTGAGTGGGCGAGAGGGTGAGTGAATTGGATTTGGTGTTCACAGGGGAGGGCAAGAAACTGGGGTGGATAGTGAGGTGAGCTGAGGCCACAGTTGTATAGGAGATAGGTGGGTGAATGCCCATTTTGCCCGTAGGCAGCCACCCAGAGTTGATCTTTGCTTGTCTTCAGGATCCTCTCCTCCCTGACCTGGTGAGGGACCGGACAGGAACTTCGGGAGGGAGCAGGATCCTCCAACCTTCTTGAGACAAATCTGGTTAAAGGGACTTGTGTTGTTTTTATCTGTGTGTGTGATCGTGTGCACTCGTGGACGTACGGGTGACCCCCTTTATGGTGCCACCTCCAGTGTCCCCGGAGCTGAAGGATCGCAAAGAGGATGCAAAAGGGATGGAGGACGAAGGCCAGACAAAAATCAAGCAGAGGCGAAGTCGAACCAATTTCACCCTGGAACAACTCAATGAGCTGGAGAGGCTTTTTGATGAGACTCACTACCCGGACGCCTTCATGCGTGAAGAACTGAGCCAACGACTGGGGCTGTCAGAGGCCCGAGTGCAGGTACCTGGCTGTGAGGAGGTCCAGGGTCCAAGGAGGGAGGAGGGGCACACCTGAGGTGGGTTTGGAGAGGTGGCTCCTGGTACACACACGGAGGGTGTAGGTTCAAGGGTCTGGAATGAGGTGAGAAAGGAAAGGATGCCTTTAATAGAAGTCTTATTTTGCAAAGTAGATCTTAGTCTTAAACTGACCCCCTCCCTTTTTTCCCCGTCCCAACATATGTTCCCAGCAGAAGAAAGCTCTGCTGGGCTTGCTCCCAGAGTTTCTATAAACCACACCCCCCTCGCCTCACGCTGCCTTTAATGTGGTTTAATCCTAATGGGCCTACTTTTATAAGCCTTAAAAAAAAATCCCACAGAAAACGTTTTATCTTTTGGATGCCTTAAAAGTTACAACGAATATTTTGTTCGCTGGAGTTGGGTTTCCTTGAGGGTCTGCTTCAGGGTCTAGGTTTGCCAAGCGGATATGCCAATTAGGTTTATAGATGTACAGACTATAAAGAAAATTAGCAACTGTTAAATGCAGAAATTTACAGTCTGCCGTTAGCAGTCGATCTCAAACTGTGTGACACAGCGGAGAAATAAATGCATTTTGGTCGCTCTTTGTTCACTCATTTAACCAAGGCAGTGAACCTGAACCTACAGAAACTTGCTTTTAAAACAACCCACAGATTAATGTTGGTATTTTCAAGGTTTGACCCCAGCAAGTACCACACCCGATGAAGTTGGGCTCTGAAGAGTGTTTTTTTTATTGTTTGTTTTTTTATTGGTCGTGATGGTGAATGTAATGGCAGAAGTAGGCTTTGCCAGTGGTTAAGGTGAAAAATTATATGCATGCATGCATACTTATCCTAGGTTTATAGAGAACAAATTTAAATGTTTCAGATTGTATTTCCTCTCAAATAATAAAATAGGAGAAAATGATGGTCATTATTTGTTTGAACACATGGAGCAGTTTTAGGCCTGAACATCTGCAGCTGTTACAAAGTATCACTGTAACAGATACTCCCTGGGTCTCTGGGCGCAGAGACCACCATCTGCAGCGAACTATGCAATTCTTATGGGGCTTCCCCACATCTTGTAATAGGATCAGGACAAAAACAGAGCAGTGGAGTTGAAGGGGAAAAGTAATAATAGGCTGCCTTGGTCATCACAGCATCAACAAGCAGAGCCTTCCTTTTTAAGCCTCTCCTGCTTTGCTTTGTGTATTGAGATCTCTAGAGGCTCAGCAACCCCTTAAAGACATGATGATAATTATTACAGTTATGAGCATTAGTATCTCAGTTCCAACTCTAGTAGGGAAAAAAAGAGGCAAGAAGCCTCAGGCCATGTGAGTTACACAAAGGATGCCACCCTGGCATGAAATCTACCCTTCTATTACACTAAATGGCAGGGGAATTTTTGAAGATTTACATTGACTATGACACTTCCTTTTAAAAACAAGACAAAGCTCAGAAGCAGTATTTTACTTGCATGGTTTTTAAACATTAATTTGTCTATCAGTCAATATGCTGTATTAGTGAAAAAACAAGCTGCACTTGAATTTTTAAAAACCTGTCATATTACCTCTAAAAGTTGGCAAGTTTATTTAAGAAAGTAATATCTGGGAGAAAATAGTATCCAGGAGTTACTTGTTTCATACCCCAGCCCACTCCCCTTTCATAGAATATTCTTATTTTTTAGCATAAGAAGTGAATTCTATTGCTGGTCTTTATTATTTCATACTTAAAAATTTTTGAGCTATTTTCTGGATGCTTCTCTTGTACTCTAACTGCAAGAATAAGCTATTTCTATAGAAGCAAATTAGATTATCATGATAATAGCACAATTATTCTGCTACTGTGTTACACTCTATTGCACAGAGGAACAGAGAAATCCTAAACTTCTTTGTAGTGAGGCTTTTATGACACTAATTACCGCTTCCCTCACTTTTATCCCCCTCCCCCAGCCCCCAGGAAAAAAAGAGTCACTATTTGCTTTGGTGTTTGGTTTTTCTTGAAGATGAAGCTAATTAATATAACAGGCTATTAATGAGCACATTCGTCTCAGGTCTTACTGGGCAAACATCTAAACTCATTATCACTTTGGTATCAGGTATCAGCGAGAGTTTTAGGCCTTGGGAACTCTGTAATGTGGAAAGATGAAACCAGAACTAAAAGCAGTGTATCAAGAAACCGTTTATCTTGCAAAAGTCTATGAAATTTATTTTTGTCATTCATTTACATTTTTAACATTGGAAATTGAGATTGTTCTATGAATTCAAAGGTTTCTTGCCACATCTTCTGATTCATGCCTATAACACTACTCTTTCATCATACTTTTGTAATTTTTTAAAAAATTTGAGTCATAACATCTAGGTTTTATATTTTCCCTCCAATTTTTAGGTTTGGTTCCAAAATCGAAGAGCTAAATGTAGAAAACAAGAAAATCAACTCCATAAAGGTATGCTTCTCAGACAAAGAACATTTGGTATTCTAAGTAAAAAGAGGATGGGGAATATTGTTATTATAAATGCAGAAAAATCTTCTCAAAGACAACCATGGTCCTTACTTAAAAATTTGATCCGTAGGCCCTTCATGAGAATCCTAAAGTTTGGGAGTAAATTACATTTATTTTAATTATGGCAGTAGTTTAGGAAGTTAACAGTTCATTTCCTAAGGAATTAGTTCTATCTTGGTACCATTTGGAACCCTGGAAAACAATGCTAAAAATATTAATCTCACATCATTGTGTTTTGTTTTCCCCATTTTTTTATAGGAGTCCTTATAGGGGCAGCCAGCCAGTTTGAAGCTTGTAGAGTTGCACCCTATGTCAACGTAGGTGCTTTAAGGATGCCATTTCAGCAGGCAAGTACAGCCCAGTTTCAGCTTGTTATTCACTTAAAAAAAAAAAAACCTGGAGGTTTGCTTGAACTGTTGAACATCCCCTCTCTCTAAGCCCCAATGTTGGTGTCCATGCAGTCAGAGAATCAATTTTGAGATGATATAGTGGACCTACTCCCCTTTAAAAACCTATCGAGTGTCAGGGGCCCATATGTCTAGTCCTTTCTGTCCTCATGGGAAACCCACAGAGGCCTGAGGGCAGTAACTAGTCCTTTAAAAATGCACTAAAGATTGAGCTTGGGGAGAGGAAGGCAAAAGCCTTTTGATTAAGATTTTGTCAGATCCAATTCAGAGGTTAGTCCTAAGGTGTTTCTAAGGCCATTCTCTAAATATTTTTCTAGGTATTTTCTGCCTCTTAGTTTCATTAACTGTGTCTGACAGAAGAAAAAGAAATAAATAAAAGTACTCCCAACTCAGACTTGATTTTTTAAAGCTGTCTGCAAACAAAGCTTCATGTCTAGTTGAGAAGGAAGCCTTGCCTTGGTCTTCCCAGGGATGCCCTGCCTCTGCAATGCCTTCCTTAGCCATAAAGAAACCTTTAAGACTACATTTAAAAGGACAGCCTGCAGCAATGATTTAATCCTGGAAAATCCCAGTGCTCTGAACTCCCTGCTCTCCAAGCCTAAGGGCACACTCCCTTCCCAACCAATGTGTGACCTACCTCATCCTCAGCCAGGACCCCTGCATGGTAGGACTGTGAAGTCATGAATTAGCTTTCCGTTACCAGTGCCTGGACTCAGGAGACACACATGGGTGCACCAATGTATTGAGGGTTAGTGTTGGGGGATCTTAGTTTTCTTGGCAGCACAGGACTCTGGTATCTTGACGCTAGGCTTTTGAAGCCGGGAAAAAATGATTGGAGAAAGAGAGGGGAGGGGAATCTTAAAAGGAGACCCTTACTTCCCAGAAGGTGATCTGCAGGTATGCATCATCAGCAACACCTGGAAGATTGGTAGAAATTCAGAATCTCAGGCCTCAGCCTAGACCTTTTGGATTGGAATCTGCATTTAAACAAGATCCCCAGATAATTCTTATAGCAGTACAGGTTAGAAGTACTAACAATTGTGTTTATTGTGATGAAGATGCAGTAATTTCCCTAAGTGACATGCAGAGTTTTGTGGTTTGCTCGTTGGCACTTCAGGGCTTTAGCAGTGAGGTAAGATGTGTATGACAGCATCAAGGAGGAAGGTAACAGGGCCTCACCCCATTTTGCCAATACAGCAGTATTATTGGGGAGGTCGATGTTTTAGTACAGTAGCAATGTCGCCCTCTGATGGGCCCAGCCGCAGAAGGGGCAGCCACATTCCGGCAGTTGCTGTCCCCTGGGTCCAGAGAGATAAGTTGTGCTGGGTGAGTTGAGGAGACTCAAGGGCGCTGGAGTATCCCTGTAGGGTCCCAGATTCAGTAAGAGACTGAGGTTCAGCCAAATGCCCCTTTTCCCGTCCCCCGCCCCAGCCTTTCCCTGAGCCAAGCTGGACTCCGTTAATGCTTTGTTTCTATTCTGTTGTCACCCTAGGATAGTCATTGCAACGTGACGCCCTTGTCCTTTCAGGTTCAGGCGCAGCTGCAGCTGGACAGCGCCGTAGCGCACGCGCACCACCACCTGCACCCGCACCTGGCCGCGCACGCGCCCTACATGATGTTCCCGGCGCCGCCCTTCGGACTGCCGCTGGCCACCCTGGCCGCGGACTCGGCCTCCGCCGCCTCGGTCGTGGCTGCCGCTGCCGCTGCCAAGACCACGAGCAAGAACTCCAGCATTGCGGATCTCAGACTGAAAGCCAAAAAGCACGCAGCTGCCTTGGGTCTGTGACACCAGCGCCCACGTTGCGCCTCCAGCTCGCGTGCAGAACGCACGACCTCTGCACCCCACTGCTTCTCCTCCGTCCCCCCCTCCACACCTCGGAGCCCAGCCTCTTTCCGCTTGGCTGATCGCCCCTTGCCCGCTGCAGCATCTCGGACTCCACTCGAACTCGGAGGGCAGGACTCTGCGCAGGACCTGCGATGCCACGAGGCGCATCGACTTGGTGGCTCCTGACCATTCGCCTACTCAAGGGCCTAGGATTCAGCTTTGTAGGGCCGGTTTTGGGAAAGTCCGGAGAGAGATTGGACGAGGGAGTACCGGGACGGCGGAGTGTGGCTAGCTAGTGGCAATGCCGCAGCGATGGACTCTTGCGCAGAAATAAAAATCCTGTTAATAAATAATGAGGGTAAAAAAGCAGAAAAGACAAACAGAAAAAGAGAAAGGGAACTTATTTCTTACTGCTATTTGAAAGAGGCTGAAATCGGAGCGAGAACCAAGGAACAAAAAAAATTTAAAATTAAAAGTATTTTATACATTTAAAAATATGGAAAAATAACCTGGATGCATCTCGAGAGAAGAGGGGTTGGGGAGTTACCAACTTAAAGTGTATGTCCTCCTCCCCCAAAGTGGGCTAAGAAAGCAAAACAGAAGGAAGAGGTATACTTATTTAAAGAGTTAAGATTTTTTTTTAAAAAAGTGCGGAGCTGGGAAATTCACAGGTTTTGAAACTGACCTTTTTCTGCGAAGTTCACTTTAATACGAGAAATTTGATAAGAGAGGCGGGCCTCCTTTTACGTTGAATCAGATGCTTTGAGTTTAAAACCACCACGAATGGAAGAGCAAGAAGAGGGAAGAGAGTATAAAAACAAGGAGAAAAAATGATATTAATACAAAAATGATACCACAGACAGTGATTTCTCTGAGAAATTATGGCAGAACTGTCCAGACTGCTGGCAGTAAATTCCAGTTTGCATGTTACTTGTACTCCATTGATGGTGTCTCCCCCCTTCCCTGCTTTACGCACATGTACTTACTTCATTTTCATCTTCAATACGAAAACCAATACCAAAAGCGTCTAAAAATTGATGTATATCTATCTACGTATATATTTTTGCCCCGTCTTCGATCCTGGGGGACAAAAGAAAAAAGTCGGAAGGGAAAAACTTGACACTTTGATTGTCCCAAGAAAACGGAGGCGGGCAGAAAATGTGGGGAAAGGAAAAATAAAACAAGAAGACTAAATGAAATAACGAAGGTACAGCGCCTCACAAGGTGCCTGACACATAGCAGGCGCTCAGTAATAGTCCCCTCCCCTCCCCCTTTTCTTGTATGCCCTCTTGCTGGTTACCTGAAGTCCTATTTGAGGACAGTGCTTTATTTCCCCCTCTCTATCCTGCCACACTCACCTTAACACCCAGCTAGATACAGGCACTAGGTTTGTGTAAAATATGTTGATACACACGAACAAAGTTTATTTTGGCTATAATGTGTGAACTAATGGTTGACTTTCAACATTTGCATTTTATCTCACAAAGGTGTATATTAAAGTAATTTTTTTGTTTGCTTCAATTCATGTAGCTGTTTAAAATGGGGTACCCTGGACTAAGCAATCTGTATCCCAATTCTCTAGAAAGCCTCCTTAGTTTTTTTTTTCCTTCTAATTTACAAGAAAGAGGAAAAGCTCTTTTAACTGAACTTGGTTATGCAGTTGAGCTTTGTAACTATTTGTTCTCCATGAAAACAAATTATTTATATTTGCCATATTTTTTCTAGTGTATTAAGTTATTTTAAACAAAAGATGCTGTTATTTCATGACGTGTTGTTGGTACAAAATGTTTTGGTTTCACCTCTGTTAAACCTTTTAAATAAGTGCCAAGTTATTAATTGAAGACACTTTGCGATCAATTGAATGAAAATAGTATTGTTTCATTTGATGGGATTCGCGTCATCTTTGTTCCTGTTACTATTAAACTATCCGGGATAGTCTTTCCTTCCTCCTTTTTGATGACTGTGTATCTGTCGATGATACCCATTTGGAGAAGCGTTTGCTTTTGCTCCTACATGCCGCAATGAAGGGGCCATGAGAATAGTGCCTCTGTGGCTTTATGGAGCGCTGAACGGAACTCTCCTCTCCCCCATTTTCTCCATCCAGCGTAGAAAACGGATTGATTTTCACACCAAATCAATAAAGGGACAGATAGTATGTAGAATAGGATAGGATAATCCCCTTCCCCAAGATGAACTCTCGTTCTTCATTTTGCTGCACGTTGACCCTTTATTTAGCGGCTACTTTGGGTAGGTTGCGAGGCGGGATCACGCGGCGCGGAATTCACCTGGGTTTACTGTGGCGTAATAGACAGTCTCCAGGTCGCCGACCTCCCCCGGAGTCGGGCAGGAGACGGTGCTTTGGCAGTGGAGCAAGAGCCGCGGAGTGGGGCCGAGGCACTGGAAAGGACGAATCCCCCACCTCCTACTGCAGTTCAGCTCTTGGACGAAGCAGCCTCTTCGTTTGGTTAAATTTAGGAAATGGTGGAAGCCAATACCAGGACCGTGATCAGAAAAAGTCGGGTTTTAGCCATTCTCAGAACACCGAAGAGCCCTTCCTTCCGTCCTCCTCCTGGCCCCGTCCCCCAGAAGAAACCCTTCTAGTTCAGCCCTATGGCGCTGCCGCTTTGGGGGATAAGTCTGGGACGACTCGGCCCTGGCCAGGCACGGGACAGGAACCTCCCATCCCGCGCGGGCCCTGGAATGGCAGACACCCTCTGCGAAGATTGAGGGTGTCCCGAGAGTCCTCTGGGGCCCTCTTTGGGCCGCAGGACGCGTAGAGGAGGCCCCCACAACTCCTGACAGCATCCCACTTCCTCAGGCCGCGCTCCCGCAGCGCCCACCCGGCCCTCTCCCGGATTAAGGTCACCCTTAAAGCCGTTCCTCGGCGTACAAGTGGGTGATAATTTATGTTTTTTTTTTCAAAGATCATTGACCGGGCCTTGGTACGTATTCAGCGCTCAGGCCTTGCGGGTCTCCCAGCAGACGAGCGTCCGCAGTTTTCAGAATAAACATCTGCCTGGGGGCGGGGTACGCTTTGAAGCGGCCGCGCGGATCAGCCAGTCCGGGCACGGTGGCCGCCGGCAAGCTCCCATCCGCAACCTGGCTGGGGTCCGAACCCGCAGGCTCCGGGTCGGACGCTAAGCCTGCCCCCGAGGCAGGAACGCACTTTTCCCAGGCACCTGGAGGGAGGTCGGAGGTCACGGGAGAGCTTGGGGCTGGGAGTTGAAGGTTCCGTTCCGGACCCGGCCTAGAGCGCCGCGGACGCGGAGCCCAGCCTGGGCTGCAGCTGTGCTCCAGGGGAGCCTAAGGTCACAGGAGGCAGTGCGTCCCGGCCCAGGCCGCGTGGAGCCGCGCACTAAGAAGGGGGTGCGGCAGCGCGGCCTGGGTCAGCGTGGAATGTTCCGGACGGCGGGAGGCTGCTGGGCCGGGCGCGGAGACCCGGAGGTTCGGGCCTCTGCAGAGGCGCGGACGGCGAAGGAACCCGCGGGCGCAAGCCAAGGCGGGTGAGAAAGGCCAAAGTTTCTTGGCCCGGTCCACAGAACTTGAGCTCGGCGCGGCCTGCGGGACCCAGGCGTCAGGGGCACTCGAGGCGGCTTCGCCTCCTTCCGCGGCAGCTCTGCGGGGACTCAGCGGGGGCGGAGGCTGCCTTTCCAGGCCGGGCCGGGCCCCTCGGGTTCAGTCTCCTACACGCGAGCAGGCAGGCTGCATTTCCCGGGGTGCCACGGCCCAAACTCTCCGATAGGCGCCTGGGTGTTCCAACCCCCGAGTTTCCAGAGCCATCTCAGAAGGGGTCCGAGGAAGTCAGAACTTGAAATTTAAATAAGGCCCAACATGCTTGTGGTTTGGGTCGAAACTCAATCATCGTAAAAAATAATTAATGAAAACTCGTCCCCCACCCAAAATCTTTCAGGGTGTGCAAAGCCTTCCCGAGCTACGGAATTCCTGACTGGGAAAACTGCACTGGAAGAGATTATTCAAGACATTAGTAGTGGTAAGGACCCTATGATGCAAGAGGTCCAGTAAGATCCGAGGCCTCTGCTTGAAGCTGGACTGATAAAAATATATTTTTGAGTTTTTCCTTAGATTTATAACTTTTTAGATCCTCAGATGGTAATACTTTAGTATAATACGATGCTCAAATTTCGAAACTATTTTGATTTCTGAAAAATGCCTTTTTTGGCTTCGGTGACATGGGATCCTGTTATTTTTTTTCACAAATCAGTTTACATCATAAATTGCAAACATTTGCAATAAGATCTCAAGATTGTTTATTTTATGTAACCTCAAGCACTTGACAATGTTAAACACCAGTACAGAAAGTCTGTGAAATCAGTTTAATGTGTGTGAGGGAATTAAAGGATCACTCCTTTTCATCACATAAACAAAGCATTTAAGATTGTTTTGATTGTCAGTCTCCCAATTTTTAAACACTCTTAACAATTGACTATTAATTTTAGAGTCATTCTGTGCAAAAATAATTACTGAGGTTATATCCTGCTTTAATTAAATGTTTCTGGGCAGAATAAAATGATATTCTACTTTGGGCCATGGGTGTTTGTTTTGTGTTATATTATTTTAGTTCAAATGTAAATAAAGTCGGCAAATTCCAATGGAGGAAAAGCGCCTGAAATGGTTTCTTAATATGCCATTAGAACAGTTAGTCAAAGTGCATTAAAAGAATGTCACAAACCCAGAAATAATAAATATGTCATCCTAATGAGAGTGTTAACTTAGGGATAATTTATCCAAAGGTAATTTTTACATTTCACATGGAATCTCTTATATGACCTACTTGAGTATTGTGATGCTTGTTCCTCAAAATCTAATTTATATAGGCTTGGATATACATAATTCATAACTTGTGTTGATATATTTATATATACCCCAAATTTCAAACCTTTTCAGTGTGTTTGCATGTTTACTTGCAAGTTTTGAAGACAACTGAAATAAAAACGTACAAAGTGTTAAGCATCGTATTGAAAGCAAGTGCTTTGTGCTATGTGTGAAGAAAAAGTAGTTGAAAATTAAAAATTAAAAAGGATTAAATAATTTTCAAGCTCAGATATAGGCTGAACACTGAAATAGTTCAGACAGGAAACATTCTCATATAAGAAATATGAAAATCTCCAAGAAAGACTTACAGATGTGAGCTTATAACACTTCTGATGCCTCGGCAATCCTTTCATGTCTCTAATTCATGAAACAAAAAATCCTCAAGCCTTGGGGTATTTTGTTTTGGGTATTTTATGTGTCAGTCAAGGTAACCATCGCATATGCCTTCAGTACAGGAAAATTTAGTATAGTACTTACGTGGAGTTCTGTTGGTATGCGGAAAGGTTTTAGAATATAGTCAAATAAATCACATGGGGAGAAGTAAACATACCTTTCCCCCCTTGTTGAACAACTGTCTACATATCCTGAGCAAGGACCTTTGTAGATTCTTATTCAGGAAGAATATAGTGCAGGATAAGTTAAGGGCACAGAATCTAGAGCCAGACTTCCTGGATTCAAACGTCACTGCTGACATTTAACAGTCCTGGGATTTGGGGTCAGGTAATCTCTCTGTGCCTCAGTTTCCTTATCTGTAAAATGGGAGTAATAATAGCATCTATTTCATGAGGACCTTAGGAGGATTACAAGTTAATATTGGTGAAGCCCTAAGAACAGTGCCTTGAACCTGAACATGTAAAGCTGTATCTAATACTTATTTTAATCAAAAGGCCAATAGGCATTAATCCTTGTATTAAAAACTTTATTTTTTTATTTTTAAAATATTTTATTTATGTGCTTATTTTTAGAGGGGAAAGAGAGGGAGGGGAACATCAGTGTGTGGTTGCTTCTTGCGTGTCCTGTACTGGGGACCTGCCTGCAATCAGGCATGTGCCCTGAATGGGAATGGAACCAGCAGCTCTTTGGTTCACAGGCCAGCACTCAATCCACTGAGCCACACCAGCCAGGGCTGTATTGAAAACTTTAGAAGAAGAAAATAGCAGTGCAAGACAAGGCATAAATACTTCACTGTCGTGGGCAAGAAGAAAACATTGTGTATTAGTTTGTGATTCTCACTAAGTTCTTACATCTCTGAGAACCCCATCTAGAAGATGTGGCAAATAGCACCAGTAGTGGGGGAGGGGAGCTTATCCATCAGAGCAATCTATAGATTACATAGTGCTATATCTATGACAGATATTATCATTACTCTGGGAAGTACAGGTAATAAGGTGAGATATCAGGCCTGGCACTTGCCCTCAGGGGGCTTACCATCTACAGGGAAACACTTCATAAGTCCATACGATAATGCTAGGAAGCATGTGCTAAATGCAGTTGCTTAAAGACATTTAGACACACTATATGCATCTGAATGGCTGCACAACACACGGGCCTGTTGCCCTGTTTTTGGAAACCGAACCTTCTGTGGAAATGAGTAGCCTTATAAAAGAATTGTGGAGCGACACCCAGAGGTTAAGAAGCAAACTTTGTTAGCATTAAATGCATACCATATGTAGCTGCGGTTTGTGTTCCACAGGACCATCTGCGTTTTCTTTGGCTTTCCATGTTTGTGAAGCATTAGCAATAAAAGATGCAAAGGCTGCTGATCAATGATCCTTCACAGAAGTTTGAAAACACATATAATACAAAGAAAGAAATGTTTAGTTATTATTGTAAGGACCTGCAAAATGAACAATTGAGGTCTAATTATAGACTAAGTGAAGGGGTCCTTGTTTCCTAGGCCTAAATCTAGATATATTGCTAATACTTGCCTCATATTTTATATAATACTTATTAAGACCTCAAAGCACTTTTGATATTATAAATCTTTTTAATGATAGAAGATCCACATCAGAGCACTTTTCACATCTTAATTTGGGAGCCAGTATATTGCAGTATATGACTTATCTTTAGAGACAGACATTCCTGAGTTGACATCTCCATACCATGGATTAATTGGATGCAAAGTTTCCAGAGTTTCTTAGCTTCCTAGAGCCTATGTCCTCTTTGCATCCTGCAACACACTTGCAGGTCGTTGTTAGGATCATATAACATGAGCCGTGTGAAGTACCTGGCATACAATAAGTTCCCACAGTTGTACTTCTCTATTTTCATTATTTGCTTTCCAAATTAGTGTCACATAGGGAGGATTTTGAATTTATTTGTCTGTGATTAGAAACAGTTCTGGAAAACACTGGAAAGTGGTATCCATATTTATTTCAGTTCTTCAGTATGAATACTGATTATGTTGTGTGGCCTGGAGTTTGGAATAAAACACAGGTAGAGAGCGAGCAGGATAACAGCTAAGCCAGGGGAGCATAGGGGCTGGAGGGATTGAGTAAAATGGGAAAAGGACTCATGAACATGGACGACGGTGTGATTGAAGGGTCCTGGGAGGGGGACATAAGGGGTTTAAATGATTATGGGGGAAAACACAATAAAAAAAACTTTTTCAAATCCTGCACAACTTTTTTGGGGAGTTTTTGAGGGACTATAACTTCAGCTCTGTCCCCTTTGTATGGGCTAGAGAGGGTTCTGTCTTTTTCCCTGGTAACTCAAAGGTGTTTTTAATGCAGAGGTTACCCAGACTCTTTGACTTTCTCTCCTTTATATTCCAGAATGTCAGCATGCAAATAGAGACCTGGCATTAACTCTCTAGTCACTTTGATATTAGATTGATTGTCCTTCCATTTGCTTATTTATTGAGTACATTTTTATGCTTCCGCGCTAAGGAAGAGGGGAAAAAAACTACCCTTAAAAATGATTTCAAAAGTCTATCAGCCTTTCTGAATTTTTAGTACTCGTGCTGTATTGTTTTGTATTACGTTTACTGGCATTAGTGGTTTAAAATATAATTGGCTGTCTTGTGTGGGCAATATATTTATTTACTGAAATTCTCACTTGTCAGCAGTTGTATTTCTTTTAAGGCTTATATAGTTTCCATTAAAACTAAGTCTTGCCCAGTGCTGACTTTAAAAGCTCCAGAATCCTCCCTGGGGGATTTTTAGGTCTGGACCACCTTTGAAAACTTTATACACAGGTGAAATTAGGTGGAACTAGCCATCAAGGGAGGTTTGCTAAGACTGAAGCTGGTCCTACATTTTGCTATGGGAGTAACAGGGAAGTGTGATGTGATAAAGGCCCCTCAAAAATATCCACATCCTAAACCTAACCTGTAATATGTTAGGTTATATGGCCAAGGGGAATAAGGTTGCAGTGAAATTAAGGTTGCTAATTAGCTGACCTTACAATAGGGAGATTACCCTGGGCTATAGCAGTGAACCCATTGTAATGAAAAGGATTAGTAAAAATGGAAAAACCAAAGAGGAGACTCAGAGAGATGTGACTGAGGAAGAATGGCTAGAGAGATGCAACATTGCTGACTTTGAGGATGGAGGACCCTAGGAATGGGGGTGGCCCCTAGAAGCTGGAAAAGGCAAGGCAAGGAATGTGTCCCAGAGCCTCCGGAAGCAATACAGCCCTGCCAACACGTTGATTTCAGCCCAGTGAAACCTGCGTTGGACTTCTCTACCTGTAGAACTGTAAGATAAGCCATTTGTGTTGTTTTATACCACTAGGTTTGTGGAAGTGAGTTATAGCAAAAATAAGAAACCAATACAATAAATTTCTGAGCTATTTATATGCATAAGAGCCTCTGGTCATTTTTTTTTTTTAATGCTGGAGGGCCTTTTGAGTCAGTTCAGTGACAAGAGTGTCCCAAAACTCGGGGCTGGAATCCTTTGCTATACCCTGTAGTATGCACTTAGGCAAAAAAAGATCTTCCTATCCCATTTGGTGGAGTCCTTCACGAATCTCTTTTATTATAAAATGAAGCCTATAGAGGAACTCTGCAAAATTATGTTTATTCCTTTATGAAAAGTAAGACAGCACTGAAAATCCTTGTCTTGTTTTATTATCCTTCTTCTTATTTCTGCTTTGTCATCTTCTGTTTATTACTATTTACTTTTTAAAAAGTACTTAATGTAGAGAAAAGGATGTTTCAAGCTCTGAAGTTCTTTGCTAATGCGCTGAAAGGGAACAGCCCGAGCAATTTGAGCTTGTCTGTCAAGTTGGTCAAGGTGGAAAGTAATGTGGTCTGGGGTTCCCAGAGCCCATTGGACTTCTGACCTTTTCTTTTGAGACTATCGATCTAGGTTAATAGTCAGCACC
>PVKM010030277.1:0-17368 GCA_004027735.1 Carollia perspicillata
GGCTCCTGGCAGGCCAGGGCTCACCCACCGGGGCAGGAAGGAAACTCCCCTCCTGCAGCTTAGTCATTCGGACGCCTCAACGACGACTTCAGAGCTGCCCTAGAAACCATTATCAGTGACGGGCACAGTGACTGGCACACAGCTAACACCTGGGAGGAAGTGACCAAGCAGGGCAGAATCGCCGCCTGTTAATCTGCCCCAGGTTCCTCCCAGTCTCTTGCCTGACTTGTAATGGGCACCCCCTGAGTGCGTAACCACCATGGAGACTCTCAAGGTACCACCAGCTGCCAGAGAGGAAGCTTGCCAGTGCGAATCGGCCCACAGGGCTCCATCTCCACCTTCTCACTTGCCACCACCGGCCCAAATCTGGGAGCCACATCTACAGTCAGAGGTAGGCTGCACCTCACAGAGCAGGTCACGGAGGCTGGGTGGTGCCAGTCCTACACGGGGCTGTGCTTACCCACTACCCCTCCGCTCTTCTCCTTAGCCGCCTCCCTATCCTCTGACCTCGTTCTGCCTTCTGACCTTCAGCACCTCCCCCTCCACCTGTGTGCTTATCAAACCCACGTGGGCGGCTGTTTCCAGGCCCTGGGGAAATAGTACAGTGTCTAGGTCAAGTCTCACTTCTGTTCAACAGGAGCAAGTTCACCTGTGAACTTCAGGCTCTTCAGCCCTAAACCCCACCTGGGGGGTTGTTTTGAGGATGCCCCGTGACTGTGTATTCAAGGCGCTTAGCAGAAAAGTTGGCACAAAGTAAGACACGGTCACTGCCCTCAAGGAACTACAGGTCCGGTGGACATTTTGCGAGTTTCACCTTACCCAGCACTGATGAATGACTTAACCTGCTGACCCTTGGCTGGTTTCCTGTGCGTTCGTTCGATGCTGGGTGTTAAGGCTTTTCCTCTCCGACACTCCCTGTGCTGCTCAGACACTGCAGGGTGTAACAGAGCCGAGGGGTGGAGCACTTGGACCACCTGCCCGCCTAGAAACCCAAGCTGAAACCAGAAGCAAGACAAGCCCTAAAGGTAAGAGGAAGGGGATGAAGAACCAAGATAAATATACCAATGATGTTTACTTCTCACCTGCAAACTCACACTCCAGCTAGGCTGGCATCGCGTAGGTGACATGGCCATCCAGGCCAGACAGAATCTGTGAGAGGCAGAACCCAGGATCAGAGGTGCAGCTAAGCAAAATCCCCAAGGCTCCAGGCCAGCTAGACTCTCTTGCTGCCAGCCTGCTGGACTGTGAGCACTCACGACAGGTAGGTATGTCGGACGGAAGAGGGGACAGAACAGCCGAGGGAAAGATGGTGCAGATGGCGACACTAACGAGGGCGGCCGGGGAAGCGACGGGCAGAGAAGTGCTTCTGTGCTGCAGTTAGCCACCCCCACTTACTTAACCGACCCTGGTCAGCTCCCCCTTTCTCTCCAGAGAACAAGAAAACGACATCCTGGAGGACGTGGCTCCATCTAATTTAGGACCCTGCCATCATCCCGCAGGTCAGAGAGGAGCGCTGATCCTCACTTTGGGTTCTGAACAATCCTCACAAGCAGTTACGGCCACGGGATTTTGGGAGACATGCGGGATGCATTCTTAAAGCTTGCCTTGCCAACTTCGGCTGCATCGTGCAGAGAGCTCGGCAGGCACCAGGACCCGCAGAGCAAACCAGAGCCATCTCGGGTCAAATGCTGGCTCCCGCAGATCCCAGCCGGACCCCTAGCAGGACGGTGTGCAAGGCTCTGGCCTCCACCTCACCGTCCCGTTCACACCAAACAGCAAGAATTAGCTCAGATTAGGTGTCTCCCAGGTGCCAGAACATGCCATGGTTCTGCATTGGGTCGAATCCTTTTTGTGTACACAGCACCCCGTATACAGAATCTCAAGTCCTCTTTGTTGGCTGGCTGATTAACTGAAACTCAATCTCTTCCTCATAAATCACAGTTTGTCAGCCCATCGCCTCCCCATCCTCTTTTTTCCACACCCCTCAAGACCACACTTGGTCACCCATCCCCATCTTGAAACTATCATACTCAAACTGCTTCACCAACAGGCACTTGGTCCCCATTCAAAACTCTGCCTCCACAGAAAGTAGACTCCAGGTTGCCTAGGAGGGATGAGGAATAGAGGGGTTAAGGGTAATAGATAAAGGGTACAGCTTTGTCTTTGAGGTCAGGAAACTGTGCTAAAATTTACCATGGTAATAGTTGCACATATCTGTGAATATGACAAAAAACATTGAATTGCATACTGTAAAAATGAATGAATTGCATGGTGTGTAAATTATATCTCAATAAAGAAAAAAAAATCCTCAGCTCTGGGCCCATCTCCTCAAGGAAATTTTCCCTGACTCATGAATGAAGAGTATTTCAGTGCAAACAGTATAGAAAAAGGAATCATTTATTCGCTCATTATTACTTTATTCATCAGCAAAAATCTCTGGATCATACGAAAGGCCAAGCACAGTGCCTGACATGAAGATACGAAGATGAGCCAGACAAGACTGGAGTACTTGTGTGCTAAACCCCTGGTCCTTGGACCCCAAACCAAGCCAATACCTCACCATTTTCTCCACTCCTTTCTTCCCAGGGCTAAGGAGAAGAAAGGGGTCTCGGTTCCTCTTTGTATTTTCAGTTTAGCAGTTAAAATGCACAAGTACTCCCGGACCCTGCCTGCTACCACGTCAGAGAGAATGCATGGCGGGCCTAACAGTGCTTTTCTGGGTGCATGTGGAGACGTAGACTGGGGTGGCAAATGTGAAATTGTCACACTGGGCCCGGTGTGCTCGATGCCCCCTAATCCCAGCCATAGCAGAGTCACTTTCCCTTCATCGGTCCCCAATCCTGTTGTGTGTGAGCAGTCCCAGGTGTGACTCCAGACCACGGTAAGTAACTTCCTGCTCTCCAGCACACACCCACTCCAC
Organism: Carollia perspicillata; assembly: GCA_004027735.1. Lineage (NCBI taxonomy): Eukaryota > Metazoa > Chordata > Mammalia > Chiroptera > Phyllostomidae > Carollia > Carollia perspicillata. The sequence continues at coordinate 2,921 of PVKM010030277.1, forward strand.
GTGAGACACCCACAGAACCGTGGCAATGGCCCTTCACCCCTGCACAACAAGGGGAAGTCACAAAGCATTTTCACATGTGTTACGCTCAAGACCTCCCATTAGCCCACAGATCTCCCTTCCACAGGCGGAGAAGGTGAGACACACAGAGCTCAGGGGAGTGTCCAAGGCTCCACAGCTAATCAATGATAGAACTAGAATGTGAATCTAAGTCTCCTGGCCCTAAGACCAGTACTTTGTACTCGAATGCCTGTAAATGCTGTCTCCTTCTCAGAGAATCTCGTTGGGTATCTACACTTGATTGCTTCTTTTCTTTCCAAGAAGGCTTCCATTTCCAAGGACTAAAAATGATGGGGTTTCGTTTCAGGCACAATCCAGATAGATTCGAACAGGAGGCAGTGCAACTGTGGTTAAGAGCAGAGATTTGAATGGGACACATTTGGGTTTGAATCCAGAGTCTGCCTTTTTATACATATATGCATATATTCTTCCGATGCAACAAATGACCATTTTTAAAAGAATTATCTTAAATCCTTCATGATTTTAAGAGTACATTCCCTGCTCCAACAAAAATGAAAATTCCACTGAACTCTTAAGACTATTCTCAAAACCAGGAAAGTTCTCCTTAAATCTAACCAAATCCACTCCCTCCCACCCTGGCCAGCAACGCAGGACTCTTTTCCCCATGTTTTGTCCTCAGCCTGCATGACAGAATCTCAAGACCAAAACAGGGTCTCTTTTAGGGTCTCTCACATATGAAGAGAAAGCTCACAACCCATAATGAACTCTTTCAGTTCAAGATCAGCTCCTCCCACGAGTGCCCCACTGCCCTCTCCGCTGTGGCCAGACAGCAGGAAGCATTGCAGCAGACAAAAAGAATTGTTCTCCCAGGTCCACACAGGCCCCGGAACAAAGCTCTGCACCTGCACCTGCAGGGGAACAACCGCACCTGTCCCTGCAACCAGGAAAAGAGAAACCCTGGGAGGCTCAGGACACCCATCCTCTGTGTGACCCTGCGGATCCCACAACGTCCCCCAGAGACACAAGGCTCACCCTGTTCTTCTTTCTTAGTAGGTATTATTTATTTGTTTAATTTTTCAATTACAGTTCACATATAATTTATATCAGTTTCACATGTACGCCCCTGTGATTAGACATTATATCACTGACTAAGTGACCATTTCAATAAATCACGCACCCGCCTGGCACCACACATCGTTATTAGAACAGCATTGACTACCCCCCTTATGTGGTACTTTACGTCCCCATGACTATTCTGTAACTGCCAACTTGTACTTCCTAATCCCTTCACCTTCTTCACCCAGTCCTCCTACCCCTTCCCACCTGACAACCGTCAAAATGTTCTCTGTATCTCTGAGTCTGTTTCTGTTCTGCTTGTTCACTTACTTTGATTTTTAGATTCATCTGTTGATAGGCATGTATTTGTTGCCATCTTATTGTTCCTATTTTTAATCTTTATTTGGCTTACCCTGTTCTTACACCTTTGTCCAGATGGTTTCCCTTTCCTGATGGCACGCCTGCCCTCTCGCTTTTCCTGCGGGCTCACACCGTCTGCATGTTGGTCGCGGCTGGAGCCTCTTCCTTCCAGGAGCCCTCCTCCTCCTCAAAGTCAGGACCATGTGGCACACCAACACTGCCTGCCTATGATTCCATCTCTCTAATATCAGGGTCTTGTCGGAGTCTCCTCCCATCCCTCTTCTTAACTGCACATGCCCTCAGTCTCCCCGGCCCCATCTCCCCTGCCCCCGAGCAGTCACCATGAGCTGGTAGCAGGCTGAGCTCCCGAGAACATTCAACAAGTACTTGTTGAGTTGAAGTGAGTGAAATGGATCAGACTGGGAGGAGAAGCCCCAGGGAAGGCGGCCAACTGCTAGTTACCCCACACAAGGACACAATCCACTGTTAAGGGACTGGGCCCTGGAGTCTGAACATAAGTGAATGAGGTCCTCCACAAGGCCATGACCTTGGCCTTGGCCCCAACACCACTTCTGGCCAAGGCTCTGTAGAGCTGCCTATGGTTTTTCACATCGATTCTCTGCATAGGGAAAGCGAACTCCCCCCACTACTCAAATGCCACATTTACCCAGGCCAAAAGGTTGCTGGCATACAGACTCACAAAAGGCACCCCTGTGCTGCCAAAGATAAAATAATAAAAATTGAAATGGAGTATTTAGCAATGTAAGCCTAAGTGGCAAAGCCCCTGAACATGTCTCCCCTTCCACCATCTCTACCTGTAAAATGGGAAAAATATTAACGCCTACCTCCAAGAGTTTTTGTGAGGGTTAAATTTAGAGATAGTGCGGTGCTCGCTCTAATAACTGGCACACGACACGGGAGCAATAAACATCACATGGCATGGTTTTTATCATTCGTTTTGCTGTGAGGATCGGAGATGCAAAGCTGAAGCCCCTCGCCAATGTGTGAGATGGACTTCCTCTATTAAAGACACTGGCCCCTGGCCCTGGGTTGCCAGGAAGCTAAAGTGCACTAACCCTACGTCAGGTGCCTCAGTGGCTGAAGCGCGCTGGGAGTGAAGGGCTTCTGCAGTCCCCTCCGGAGTTTACGCCTAGGTGCCCTGGCGTCCCCGACGACTCTGGGGATCTGGTGAGAAGGAGAAGGCTGGGAAGAGGGCCGGGGGCAGAACAGAGACGTACCTGCTTTCACTGCACTCCTTCCGCTCCCTCACCCGCAGCCACTTGCGGAGGAGGAAGCGTTTTCGGCGCGGGGAAGCGCTGGGTGTGGAGCAGTTGGACCACGGGGTGTCCTCGTCGCTGGAAGGCGTGATCTCGATGGCCGGCAGCTGCAGGAACTCCTTGCCTGGAGCCAAGACGCCCGGCAGGTCCCGGGCCAGCCCAGCCTCTAGGCTCTGCTCATGCACGTTCTTCGTGCGGTGCATCTTGAAGCGCCGGCGGCGGAGCGTGGGGGTCGACGAGCTGGACCGGACCGGGCTGCCTTCGGGCGCGCCCTGCGGCCCGGGCACGTGCAAGGCGGGCAGCTGCAGGTTCTCCATCAGGTTGGCCGCCGGCATGGGTCCTGGTCTCTGCAGCGCTCCTGCCGGCTGCGTCCCGCTCCACGCTCGCCCGGCGCTTTTGGCCCTCTCGCAGGGCACCGCTCGCGACTCGAGCTGCAGGAAGACCAAGTTCCTCTCCGGAGGGCCGCGGGCACGTAGCGCCGGGGCCTGGAGCGGCCAGGCGCGCGGCCGCTGGAGTCTAACTTTTGCGCGCGCCGGTCCTCCGCCGTCCGCGCCCGCCGGCCGGCCGCCCTCCCGGGGCTCCCGCGCGTGCCCGCTTGTTTTCCTTCCGCGGCTCTCGCTCGCCTGCTGGCGTCGGTGCCTTAGCCGACCGCAGCAGCCCGGGCCCCAGGAGGCGGCTCCGCCAACTCTCAGCGGTTTGCGTGCGGCAGACCAGGTTGCGGGGCCGGCTTGGCGCTGCAGGGAATCAGAGGGCAGGGGGAAGAGGTAGAAGTGGGAGAAGGAAACAGAGAAAGGAAGCGAGACGCTGGATAAAAATAAAGGAAGGAGGGAGAGTGGGGGTGAAGAGGGGGGTGAGAGGAGGTCACATCTGTCCAGAAAGGGCGGGCACTGGCAGTGACAGCTAGTGTAACTGTACATGGACTCCCTGGGGAAGGGACTCTACCTCCGGGTGAAGGCCGCTCCCATCAGCCTCATGAAATAGGATCACAAACCAAACTTTCTCTCAGCGACAGCCAGCCAGGCAGCGCTCATTAATCTCACGCCCGATTTTCCTGCGGGGAAGAGGGCGGGCCAGCAGAAGGGAGAAATCAAGGGATTCGTCCTCCCTCTCCAAGGCCACCCGTGACACAGGGCTGGGGGAGAACTAGGGTACTTCACACCCTGGCTCCCTGATCCTAAAACAGGTGATTTCTTTGAATTATTTGGGATGCAGGTGGGGGCCCGGGGTGCAGACTCGAGTAGTCGATGGGAGACCACGGGGTTCCTGGAGGCTGGTTCCCGAATGAGGAGCTGCGAGGAAAGGACAGTTCAGCAGGGTAAGCTGAGACAGCAGACATGACACCAAGGAAGGACAGACAGAGGATCTGAAGACACAGAATGCACAGGCCCAGTAAGGAAGAGGGACGATCCCTGCACATCTTGAGCTACCCACCCCCACCCCGGCAATACCGTAGCCCCATGCCAAGCAAAGAATCCAACTAGAGGGTGAGCACCCAGAGGCACAGCATCCCGAGAAGCCCTGGGGGCCCCCAGGGAGCTGAGGGTGCTTGCTCCCTTTGCATTCCTGGGGAGTGATTCAGTTCTGCTTCGACCTGAAAGGGGCATAGACTGGGTCACAAAAAAGTCCAGTATGTCCCCATTCATGGGGCCTAGAAAGTTTGGGTCAGTCCTGCTGTGTCCCAAGCTATGCGGACCTGCTTACTCCCTGGACCCAGGTACAACCTGAGAGAGGTAACCCACCCTACTGAGACTGAGTCTAAACCAGCGCAGTTTTCAGAGCAGAGGCTCTAAGGCCCGTTCTCCTCCCTCCCAGCACAGTGTGTTTGCCTCTCCAGAAAGTCCTGCAAATGAGAACCCGAGTAGAGACTAGGTGGAACACAGAAGGATGCACCATTCAATCCACACCCATCTTCTCTGTTCCTGTGTAAGTCCAGTTTCTGGTTGGGAGCCGGTGCCCAGCTTCTCTGCCAGGGTGAAGTTCATGGGAACATTTCACAAGTGCCCTAAAGCTTAGGGAAAATCACATCCCTAAAGGTCACAGGAACTCTGTGCAAGAGAATATGTCCCTGCAATTCAGCAAGATGTCAAGTGTGACAGGTGGCCATGAGTCCACTGTGCCCTGCGATGACACACAGAGGGGAGTAAAAGGCATCGTGACATTGCACAACCTCCCAGAGGTGGCAGGAAACAGGGGAGAACTCACTCAAGGGAGAGAGATAGCATGGCCAAAAAAGCAAAGGGAAGGCCCACCTATAAATGACTCCCCAGAACATCAGTTCTGTCTTATTTCTGAGTCTCCACATCCGGCCACTGGTTCTCTTGAGGGTGGTTTCTTGTTACTCTATTTTAACTCCCGGAGGTGGCACAGAAAGAAGAAACCCCTCCCCATCAGGTGTCAGGCCTGGGGAGAAGCAGGACGCTTCCTCCGGCTCCAGCTCCGGCTCTGGCTCCGGCTGCGGGAATGACCAGGCTGAGCTGTAACGCCAAACTTTGGGATCCAGAGCTGCACAGAGGCCCCACAGATTGCTCAATGCCTTGGATTTCCGCCGAGGACAAGCGCCTTGCCAGGGATCTGATAACTTCCCAGTTCAAGGAACCTACCTGTTGAGGAGACTGGCATCTCGGGTGTTTAAGGAGAGAAGGGAAGCTGGGGTACTACTTTTCACTTGGAGGACAGAAACAAGCAAAACGGACACAAGGATCCACAATAGAGGGTCCAAACGATTGGAAGGGTATTTTGGGGAAAGGGAGGTTCGGGGGAAACACCCCAGTGAAGTTCATGGCCAGCACTCTGAACTTAAATGTATGCCTCTTAAAGTAACAATGGTCACCAGCTCCCCGCTCCTACACACTTCAGCCACTTTGTCCACCCTCGTTAGATGGCAGACCTAAAATCTGAAATCCTAGGAGGTTTCATGGAAGCCCTGGGCACAGCAGGAGTTGAGAGTGATCATTTCCCTTTTAGTTGGCCTGAGGAAAACCCCCTCCACACTGAGTCTGAAATGCTCTCCCGTGGCTGGGAGGCAGATACCCAGAGCACCTCAAGTCTCCAGCACAGCCCTCTCTCACTTCCACCTGCAGTCCCATTTGCTTCAGGCCATAACTTTTTCATCCATTAAAACCCTGTTCAAAACACATCCCCTGCCCCGCCACCCCAGCTGTTTCTGTTTGTTTTTTACTGTGGCACTATCGAGTCCGATGATACAAGGGACACTGCTCTGGAAAATGACATGTCCAGCAGCTGTGAGCCACCCATACTGTTTAGACCATGAGCACCTTAAAAGAACAACCAAGTTTCTCCTTTTGATTCCCCCCAGTGTCCTGTATGTTTGGTGTAGTAAACTTCACTTCACACTTTCGTAAATGGCTTTCCTACATAATATTTCATCTTCCCAGCAACCTAGGAGTAAGGTAGAATTTTATCCGAGGATCTACATAAATAACAACAACAATACTCAAAGACAAAGCCAGAACTTGAACCCGGGTCTTCTGAAGCCCAGTAGAAGCCCCTCGAAATCCCAACAAATGTGGGACCTCTGGAGAGCAGGTCCCAGGGAGCGCCAGCATTTTCACAGCCCCGATTTTACCGGATAGATAACAAAATAATATGTCAGTTATTTTATTGAGAAAACGGAAAGGCGAAGTTTTAAAAAACTCTTTCCCCAAGTATCTGGTATCCATGATGTGTTTCAGAATCTCAGCCCCTGCATTCCTCTGCAAGCCTCCCCGGCAAGCCCACCTCTCTCCCACATTTGGCTCTCAGCCCCCTGGGCCGAGTCCACGGTTCTCTGGGAAACTGACCTCACCTCTGGCCTCCCAGGCAGGTGGTGGCCAGCACAACCTGGCCTCCCCTTCCCCAGCCGTTGCCAGGCCTCCGACTTCAAATGCAAGGAGCTCATGTTACCAAGCAGCTGCTGTTTGTTCTCAGTTGTTCGGGCTCCCATTTCTATAGACACGAGACACCTAACACCTGTCTAGTACTTCTGGAGACCCACAAACCACACAGGCCATTGTTCAGCCGAAGCTTCCAGGAGGAAACGTAAGTGAGAAGCAGCTGCTATGACGCTTGCTCTCTCCTGGGTGCACACCCAAGCGGGAGCGGTAAAGGGCAGGCCACCACCACCCCACTGGCCCCCGCCCCACCTGCCCAGGGATGCGCGGGCAGGCATTTCCTAAAAGCACAGACAAGAGTATCCCCTCCCACATGGATGCCGCGTTCAGAATGGCCAACCCCAGGTCTGGCCCACGGGCAAGGGAAAGACGCCGGCAGCAGACAGACAGGCAGTGGGACTTGGCGCTGTTGGGGACACGGGAGACACTGACAGAAATGTGAGAGGTACCATGAGAGCAGTGTTATGAACGGTCTTCAACTACAACAGGAAGGGTGGCCAGACCTTCCTCCCTAGCTCTCCTGCTGCTGCTGAGCAGGAAGAAGTGAGTTGGTGTGGAGCTCAGTGTGGGAGATTCGGGTTAGATGAGAAACATTTACAGACAGTAAGGCCAGTTAAGAACTGGAGTGTGTGACCAAGGATGGCTAGAGAGTGACTTCCTCTGCACACCTTTACAAGTAACTAGAGCCTGGTTAGAGGCAGTGACAGATTTCTCTCTTAAAGCCAGTCCCCACCTTTCATGGTGGGTCTGTGAGGCCCAGATTTTCTCTCTTTAAAAAAAAGGGGCAATGCATTTATGCCTAAAACAAAGTTCCTTTGATCTGACATATTCCTGGCCCCAGGCATTTTGGTTCTTGCATACTAAGCACCTCAATGAATCCCACAAGCAGCTCTGACATCTTGCATAATAAGAGAGAAACCTAGGGATCTGCCAGTAGGGTGATGGGGCAAGGGGCTGGGCATGGGGTGGAGAGAATGCACTGGAGAGGGGAAGCTTCCCCCATCCCATGGTGCCTCATGTCGGTCACTCTTACAGAACCCCCTTCATTTCCCCGTGGAGAAGCTACTGAAGACATGGGGTGGGGAAGTGCTCTGAGTCTGCGTGGCTAGAGAAGGACGGAGCATGCTGGCCAATGTGATCTGCACAAAACGCATTCGACTGGCCGCCACGTCCAGCCTCTCCTTCTGAGGAAGAGAGAGAAAATGCTGCACCCTTGTACGGAATCTCCGTCCCTGAGGACAGAGGGCCACTGAAGGCTCTCGGCCTTGGGAAGGCATGAGGTTGGCCTTTGGCAGGGGCCAGGGTGAGCGGTGACGTCACTGCGGGCAGACTGTCACCAGATAAGCCTCCCTGGTGTAATTGCTCATCCAAAGGCTAACAAGGATGTTTGCACAACATTTGGCTGCCCCTGCTCCTGACACCAGGACACCAAGGCACAGACCAACATCATCCCTTATCCTCCCAATCTTACAAGGACAGTCTTTGTGCAAAGCAGGGTGGGAACAGGCTTCCTGAGGTTGCTCCATTTGGCTCCTCGCCACCCATCCCTAGGAAGGCAGGTGGCATGCTTCTGCTGCTGTCCTCGGAAGATCCCCCAGATACTATCTGTACTACCCAGTAGTCATTAAGTGCACGGACCCAAAGGTATGCTGTCTGAGTTTTAGACCCCTTTCTTCTACTTACTCGCTATTTGATTTGGGAATAAATGATTTAACTTGTCCGTATCTCAGTTTCTCATCTGTAAAATCCCCTTCCCAGGGTTGCTGTCAGCATGAGAACAGCACCTCCATAGGAGGTGCTCTATTAATTTTATTCCTTGTTACATCTAATTAAGTTTCCTTTACAATACCCTTGTTAGGAAGGGTATTGTATATCAACAATATTCATGTTGATATTCATTTCAGTTTAATTCTATAAGGAATTGTTAAGCTAGAGCATTGTGTGAGCCTCCTTACTGAGTGCTGGCAATATAGCAAGATGAATAAGACAAAATGTGTGACCCTGGCCTGGTAGCTCAGTTGGTTAGAGAATTGTCCCCATACACCAAGGTTGCAGGTTTGATCCCCCGTCATGGCACATACAAGAGTCAACCAATGAATGCATGAATGCATAAATAAGTAGAACAACAAAGCAATGTTTCTCTCTCTATCCCTCTTTCCCCATTCTCTAAAATCAATAAACAAAAATTTTTAAAAGGACACAGTGTGTGCACCAGAGCACACAGCCTAGCAAGGCAGAGTTAATTAAGTGAAAAATATAAATGCAAACAAGGTGTAAGTAGAAAGATAGATACATTTTAACGACAGGGAAAGAGGCATCCAAGGCAGACTTTATGGAGGAATTGGCATTTAAGACTTAAAGTATGAACCAAAGGGTCGCCAGTTCGATTCCTAGTCAGGACATATGCCCAGGTTGCAGGCCAGGTCCCCAGTAGGGGGCAACCACACATTGATATTTCTCTCCCTCTTTTTCTCCTTCCCTTCCTGTCTCTAAAAATGGATAAATAAAATCTTTAAAAAAAAAGACTTAAAGTGTGAATTTCAGTGGAAAAGAAGAATAAAGTATTCTGGAATAAAGGAACAGTTTAGGTAAAGGCACCGAGGAACACAGCTCATGGAGAGTTTTTAAAAAGAGGGAGAGAAGTCAGGACACATGAAGGATGCAAGAGGAGACATGGCTGGACCACCAGGGGAGTCAGTGTGCAGGGAGTGTTAAAAGTCTAGAGTTTATTCTTTAGGCAATGGGATGCTATCCAAGATTTTTTGGGGGGTCAGTGACATAATCAACCTTTATATGAAGAACAATTTTGGTGACAGCGTGAAGGATGTATGGGAGAAACAGAAGAGAGAGGACATACAGAGGCCAATTCAGAGACTAGGATCCAATCAGCCCATGTTTTTGGAATAGCAACTTTATACATGGCAAACAGTTCATTTCGGAGAAGAGAAAATCTGAACCTGGGCAGGAGAAGAATGTGGAATGAGACAGGTGGGCAAGGCAAAGAAAAGCCTGCGAAGACTTATTCAGAGAAGTGAACTGGTAGAAAACCAAGAACAAGCGATGATCCGGACGTCGAGGGAGGAAAGGAGGCAGCATTGACTGAACGACATGCACAGAATCCCACTTGAGGCCCAACCACCCAAAGCAGATACAGAAAGCACCGTTTGAGGAGGGTGATGGATTTTAATAGGTGACCTGCCCAGTTCATGCAGGTAGTAAGAGGAAGATGAGCACGAATTTAAACTCGAGGCTTTAAAATTTTCAAGTGCATGCTTTCCAATTACATCACATTTCAAAGAGGTAAAAAATGCCGAATGCTGTAATGGAGTCAGGCAGGAGGAAGGCTGCTATCATTCTGTTAGATTTTGTCATTGGGCCATTGGGGATGTCTGAGAGAGCAATTTCAGGGGAGGGGCGCGGCTGCGGTGTGTTGAAGGGTAAGTAGGGAATGAGTAAGTGGAGGCCACACAACTGCACGGCTCTCTCCAGAGACCAGGCAGTGAGAGGAAGGAGGGACGTCTACTTCCTGCCAAGCAGTCTGTGTTAAACACTCTTCTAGGATCTGGACTGAGAAGGTAAAAAGCAATGTGTGTGTGTGTATGCGTGTGTATCTTTTATTGTTGATAGATGCATGTTTCAAAGGAACAAAATGTGACGGTGTCATTATGCCATTTAAAACGAAATTCTGCCTGTACCTACTAAGAAAATTGAAGCTTGGTAGTACCTGGTAATCTAGCAAATCAATCAAAAAGTATTTAATATGCCCAAACTCTAAACACGGCATAATACTGGGTACTGTATTATGTACTGTAAAGGGTGTCTGAAAGTTTCTGTGAAACTACTCCTTTATTGCAAAAAGTAATTCTCAAATGCTCACCAGAGATGACCCTAGCCTCAGTTGCTTCAACCCTGGTGGGAGGGGGAAGCAGAAAACCCATTCAAGAGCTGAAGTTTGGTAAGAAAACCCACTGTGATGGATGCCTGTGCCAAATGCAGTGTGAGCCCAGAGGAGAGGCATCTTGATCCAGAAAGAACTTCAGGGAGGAGGCAGCGCCTATCTAAGGTTTTCCATGTAGACCGAGGGCGGTGTTTCCAGGCAGAGGGACTGTTGCACATGGAGATCAGGCTCTTCTGCAGGCGTGTGAGGAGAGCATTCCAAGGACCCTCGCGGAGACCGTGGTGGGGCGAGATGGTTTCTTCATGTGGAAGGCTGCCTGTGTGCCCTCTGTCCCGCCACGGAGCAAGTCCAACTGTGTCCTCCGCAAAGCCCTTCTGCTTCCTATTAAAGTTTAGTCCATTGGAGTCCATGCAGTCCACTGTGGGCCCCAGCTGCTGCCAGACCCACACGCTCCTGTGCTCCCAGGTGGGAGAGAATGCAGGGATGCAAGGGGTGCATGTGGGTCATGGAGAGAGAAAGGGCTTCTTTGCTCCCCTGGGATTATATTAGCTTGGGTTTGGGATGGACCAGGTGCCCTTTCAAAATAGCCAATTACCTTTCCAAGTGTTTGCAGGCTTTGACAGGTCCACCCTCTAGTTAAATTGATAGGCCTGGATGGTCAAGCACCTCCCCCTCTGCCCCCTTCCCTGACAATCCACGATCAGAGCAGGGAAGGGAGGAATGTTAATCCTCTTGGCAGAGAAATGCTATGATCCCCTGGGAAGTGAGGCTGTCGCTTCCTGATGAAGCAGGCTCACGCTCCCCAGTTTCTTAAACTCCGTGTCTAATTCCCTTTGCTCTCTTTCCTATTAACAACTAGTTAACTGCTTGCGGTAACAGGACCACGTGTGCAAAGGCACTGACGTCTCAGACAGGGCATGGTGCATTCTTGGAATTACAAAACCAGCGGTGGACTGGACCAGAATGTTCAGCTGGAAGAGGGATGAGAGCACAAGATAATATCTACTATCGATCTTCTTTTGTTCAGCTGTTCAACATACATTTATTGAGCAGGGTATGTTCTAGGTGCTGGGACACAGCGGTACCAAAGGCAAGTCTGTGTCCTGGAGGAGTTTATATCCTGGTTATTACAAAACACCAGAATCACGAGACAGATTTCCAAGACCTGGTCTGATCATCACTTTATCTCCACAATTCATTCTGTTTTGGCAATTAGAAAATAGAGACACAGGGGCTTTTTAAATTTTAACAGATATTTACTAAAATCACATATCAGAAAGGCAAGGCTTCCCAGATGATACAGGGCTTTGACTGCAAGGACCAAGGCTCAAAGAGCGGGCAGCTTAACTCACTCAAAGAGAGTAGCTCCACAACTCTAGGAAATGATTCCTTTCAAGTGTTCAAACCACCACCTGAGCTCTTATTTCTGAGCGGAACACACCTCCCTTAAAGCAGAAGAGCAGCCCCCTCTTGCAGGCAAGCAAACCAAGACCCAGAGAGGCTGAGCTGCTTTGAGCTGCATGCTACTGATTGCTTTGGGGATTGAGCAGAGCGGTGGTAACTTTCTACCTGGAGATACAATGCGGAAACCGTAAACACTGCCCAGCTAGTTCTGATGCGATAAAACAGCTGTTTGCCAGGCACCAGGGGATATTAATTTTTACACACAATTCAAACAAAAAAAATAGGAACTGTTGGTTATGACACAGAAAGAAGCTGAAGAAGACTGGGCTCAGTGGAGGATTTTCAGTAGCAGCCCCTGTAATCCAGCTCTGGACCACCATTCCTGCTGCGCCTGAGTTGTTCATCTTTTTGTGAGGAATGCATCTGGAGGCAGTAACTGTGCATACTTTGTTCCTGTAAAGTTCTGCATTGGGTGTGAGCTCTTACACTGGTTCAAGTTCCACTGTCAGATGTTCCTGTTTTTCAAGGGCTGTCCCTCTGCCTCCAGCCTGGCTGTGCTCTGAGCTGTTCCGATTCACCAGGGCCATGCTTGCACCACCTACCCCTCTTCTGGACAGTTGACCTCACAGTTGGCCTCAATGCAGTGACTTCAGGGCATTTTAATTCCCTGGAATTGGGATTTGGGGTTGGTTATGCTGTGTGAACCCTAAAGTCTCCATTGTAGCTCTGAGTCTATGAACTGGAAAGATTTAAGCAATTTGCTTTGAGAACTTCTGGCCAAGATGGAGGTATAGGTAGATACACTTCGCTTCCTCACACAGCCAAAAGAAGCATTACAACCAATTAAAAACAAAACAACCAGAACTGCCAGAAAATCAAACTGTATGGAAGTCTGACAACCAAGGAGTTAAAGAAACATTCACCCAGACTGATAGGAGGAACGGAGATGGAAAGCTGAGCGATGGCAGGTGCGCAAGGAAGTAGCTGGCAGACCGGTCATCCCACGCTTGGTACAGATGAGCCAGGAGGAACAACTGGGGAGCGAGACAGACTGGACAACCCAGGGTTCCAGTGCAGGGAAACTAAAGCCACAAAACTTCTGACTGTAAAAATCAGTGGGGGATGTGGCAGTGGGAGAAATTCCCAGCCTCACAGAAGAGTCTGTTTGTGAGGCCCACAGGGTCCTGGAACATACACAAGCCTACCCACCTAGGAATCAGCACCTGAAAAGGCACAGTCTGATTATGGGGAGCAAGGGAAGTGAATGAATGTGGGACGAGAGCCGAGCAAGTGGTATTGTTCCCTCTCCGACCGCTCCCCAACAGACAGCACCACAACACAGCAATGTGGGTTGCCCCGCCCTGGAAAATACCTAAGGCTCTGCCCCTTGCAACGTAATAGGTGTGCTAAGACAAAGATATATGGCCCAAATAAAAGAACAGATCAAAACTCCAGAAAAAGAACTAAGTGACAAGGAGATAGCCAACCTATCTGATGCAGAGTTCAAAACACTGGTAATCAGCATGCTCACAGAAACAGTTGAGTATGGTTGCAAAATAGAGGAAGAAGTGAAGGCTATGCAAAGTGAAATAAAGAAAAATATACAGGGAACCAACAGGTGAAGGGAAGGAAGCCAGGATTGGAACAGAAGGAAGAAATAAACATTCATCCAGAACAGAATGAAGAAACAGGAATTCAAAAAAATGAGGAGAACCTTAGGAAACTTCAGGACAACTTTAAATGTTCCAACATCTGTATCATAGTATGCCAGAAGGAGAAGAGGAAGAGCAAGAAATTGAAAACTTATTTGAAAAAATAATGAAGGAAAACTTCCTCAATCTGGTGAAGGAACTAGAAATGCAAGTCCAGGAAGCTCAGAGAGTTCCAAAGAAATTGGATCTTAAAAGGAACACACCAAGACACATCATAATTACACTACCAAAGGTTAAAGAGAAGGAGAGAATCTTAAAAGCAGCAAGAGGAAAGGAGAGATTTACCTACAAAGGAGTTCCCATAAAACTATCATCTGATTTCTCAAAAGAAACCTTGCAGGCAAGAAGAGGCTGGAAAGAAGTGTTCAAAGTCATGAAAGGCAAGGACCTACATCCAAGATTACTCTATCCAGCAAAGTTACCATTTGGAATGAAAGGGCAGATGAAGTGCTTCCCAGATAAGGTCAAGTTCAAGGAGTTCATCATCACCAAGCCATTACTATATGATATGTTAAAAGGACTTATTTAAGAAAAGGAAGGTCACAACTATGAACAGTAAAATGACAACAAACTCACAACTATCAACAACTGAACCTAAAAACAAAAACAAAAATAAACTAAACAAACAACTAGAACAGGAACAGAATCATAGAAATTGAGATAACATGGAGGGTTATCGGTGAGAAGGGGATGGGAGGAGAATGGGGGGGAGGTACAGGGATTAAGAGGCATAATTGGTAAGTACAAAACAGACAGGGGAAAGTTAAGAATAGTGTAGAAAATGGAGAAGCCAAAGAATTATATGTATGACCATGGACATGAACTAAGGGGGG
>PVKM010030278.1:0-17365 GCA_004027735.1 Carollia perspicillata
ACAGATGGGCTCCAAGAACACTCACCTAGCAGGGGAAGCCTGTACTACAAGGGGCCTGCTCTCCAGGAGATAAGTCCTCTTTTTGGGGGGACCCTCCTCATACATCACCTCTTTCTCCCACATGATTTTGCCATGGAGCTTCCTTCTAAGGAAGGGAAATACAATTGGCTCCTACTTCCCATGGCAGGGCTATCTGTGTGTAGGGGAGAGTGCCCAGTGAAGGAGTGCTGCATGGGAAGGTGGTCCACGGGTCAGCTGGACCAAGGAGGGGCTTGACCCTAACTAAGAGCCAAAATCAGGAAAAAATGAGGTCCTACTTGGTTGAAGAGAAAGATCCTTGAAGACGAGGAAGTAAGGGGCATCTTGGCCCTAGTGTAAGAGACTGTGTCTGTAGTCAGGATAGTTTTGAAGAAACTAACCTTAGGTACGGGAGGGTTCCGCAGTTGGCTTGCCTAGTGAGAAAGGCGTGTGTGATTGATATCCCGCTTAAGCCGTACTTGGCCTGCGCCATGGGGGTGGACGGGACTCCTTAAATGGGTTGTACTAGGTTAGCCTAGAATAAATGACCTTTCAAAATTCCTTGGAGTCTGCAGCACCATGTCACAAAGTGTGTATTCTTTCCTAGTCTGTCAGCTTGAGCATATGGAATGATCTTTGGAATACTCCAAACTGCTTAGCATAGCATGCGGGGCCCTCAGGATTAGCTGCTGCCTGCCTCCCTGGCCTTCGCTGTGGCCGTGCCCCTTCCTCTCTCTTCTGCCAAACTGGGCTTCCAGGGATGCCAAAGATCCCCAAGTGCCCCAGCGCCTCTGTCTTCACACTGCCGCCCCGCCTGGCAGGCGCACTTCCCCGCACAGCCTTGGCAGCGACCCACTGCTGTTTCAAAGGTCAGTGAGCAGCGCCGCTCCTGCCGCAGAGCCTCCCCTGCCCTTCCTTGTGTTCCTGCCGGTTCCTTTCCCTCCACTCTTCACTGCTTGGGGACACAGACCCGTCCGCCTCATGCCGGCCTCTCTAGTGCCAGCACTGTGCCTCGCTCTGGAGATGCCTTACTGCATTTTCGATGACAGGGCTAATTGTCTGTGGCAGGTGCCCATGTCGGGGTGGCACACACACATTTTTGCTGATTCGGCTCCATCCAGAATTCTCAGACGACTGAAATCACAGGAGCAACGTAGTCATGTGAGAGTTTGGGCGGTGGGGTCACCGGAAAGGAGAAGCCTTCTAGTGACTGTAAGATGCAGGAAAAAGGCCACCTGTGTAGCACTTTGTACAGTTACATTTTCATACCTTTAGTGGTTCCAGGGACATGGAATTGCTACGTCCCACTCCTGCCATCTGTCTAAATCTCAGTCTCAGGGTCCGTTTCCAGCGTTTCTGCCTGCGCTGTTTTTCTCTTTCCCATTACGCCTATAGTCACTACCACGTCAGTTGACAGGCTGGGGTCTGGCTCAGCTGGCTTAGCACTGCTGACTGGTGCTGGCACCCTGGGCTGGTGACCCAGCCTCCCTGATTCCACACTGGTTAGAGGGATCAGAGGATGCCCTGAGCTTCCTGCAGGGCTCTTCTGAGGCTCACGAGAAGTTGCAGGCTGAAGGTGTACATGGGCTCCTTGGGTTGATCTGAAGAAGACACTTCTATTCTGAAGAAAACATATCCTGTTCTTAATTTGCAACCCCTGTCTCCTGTGACATGGGGGAGAGTGCTTACATCTTCTGGAGCTTTGGATAGGGTATGTCCCCCATGTCCCACAGAGGCAGGCTTTCCTTTATTCACTGACCCTGACAGCACAATAGCTTCAAGAAGGATCTAGAAGGGTGTTTCCATTATGCCCTCACTTTGCTGCTCTGCTACGAGAGCACAGAAGGTTCTTCTTTTGCTCACAGTTAGATTTGCTCACAGAGTAATGTCAGATGCAGCACCATGTGGCAGACACGACAACATAGTAGCCTCTCTTCCTTGGATCATGCCCCTCCTTGAGGGGTTCACTTGCTTACCTAGGAAGCTCTTGCAGATTGTCAGCCTTGCTGGCAACGGGGAGAGTGCTGAAACGTTGTAGCACTTTTTGGAACCAGAAGCTCTGGTCTGGAAGAAACGCTATCATCATGAAAAGATGGGGGCATCTCCATTGATGTCTGTATCATCGGACCCTGCTTTGTACCATTCCCTTTGCTATCATTTG
Organism: Carollia perspicillata; assembly: GCA_004027735.1. Classification (NCBI taxonomy): domain Eukaryota; kingdom Metazoa; phylum Chordata; class Mammalia; order Chiroptera; family Phyllostomidae; genus Carollia; species Carollia perspicillata. Next base: position 2,180 of record PVKM010030278.1, read on the forward strand.
CATAAATGACTTCTGAGCTCCTAGGACAGAGTAAATTTAAAAAGGCTGGGTGTAAGGTAGATACTGAAATTTCATTTGTGTGATACGGTATATACCTTGCAGCATGCATTGGCATATGAGCTGGGCTTTGGCAGCTTTGTATAAAAGTAAAACATTTGTATCAGCTTTTACTCTCGAGGTATATATGTCTTTTCCAAGTGGAGAAGGAATCATGCATTTGTGTACTGTTGGAAAAACCTCTTGGCACCAACATCGCAGATGATGTGAGAATGTTTTTGAGGGCAGCCACACAGCCATCTTCATGCTCTGCAGTCCAGGAAAATCAAACAACTACCAAATGGGACAGGACAAAGTTAGTGAGGGCGTTTGAGATGCACTCCCCGAAGTTACATTTCTCTCTCTCTCTCTCTCTCTCTCACACACACACACACGCACACACACACACACACACACCCCAAGAAGAAACATGCCCTTCCATTGCCAATGGAATGGAAAGTGGCCATCAATGCATGTATTAAAGTCTGATTTTCTGTTTAGTGAAGGGCATGGGCTTAAGGAATGGCTCGACCCCATTCTCTTGAATTTACACTCATGCAATAATTATTGAAAAAACTGGCATGACTGCAGTGTGGGCTTTTTTTTTTTTTAATAAGATTTGGTGGAAAAAAGAGAACAACTTCATGCAATAATGAGAGATTTTTTTTTTTCACTCAGAGAGCAAGCTTCAGATGTGTATCAGAGTCAATCCAGTTTTGTTCTGGATTATGAGGACTTTCTAAGCTTTCCTCGTACGAAAGCTCAGCCCGATTCTCATCAGATTCCCCTAGAGGAGGTAAAAGGGAGACTGGACATGAAGATCTTTTGCAGTGAGGAAATCAGACCACCACCCTCTTCTTGGCACCGGAACATTCTTAATGAAAGTCTTAGCAAGATTAGACTGTGGCACTCTTTGCCACGGCATTGTCCCTGTCTGAAGCAAGGGTGATTTGTAAGCCCTCGGGATCTCCTCGTGGTATTCACAACATCTTGAGCCAGCGATTTTATTGGGTGTACACCGAGGGTAACTAGAAACATCTGAGAGCCCCGTAATGGGCCCAGAAAGCCACGGTGGTGTATGGAAAAGGCAGAAAATATCCTGCCAAAGTTGTATACTTGGTAAACAGATGAATTAGCCTTAAACAAAATTTACTCTGTAGTATGCCATTTTAGAGAAAGAAGCTAAGTTCTTCGGGCTGAAAATACCTTTTAACTGAAATATAGTCACTGCAGAAATCATGACCTTATTTGGTAAAAGACTTCTGACTGCTGTTCATGCAGTAATTATCATTTTCCTCCTGTCAAACTTCATCATATTATAGGGCATTTTCTGCCAGGGGAAGTATTTCTTCTTTTTACCTGGCAGTTACTTGAATACTTTAGAATTCTGAGGGATCTCGTGTAAGGAAATTAACTCTTAGAAACATGCTGCACCAGGGACTAATAGTGCCAATTTGTCTAATAGTTTATCCTAGAAATCGGGTTGGGATTCAAGAGTTTGGGCTCTAGTTTAGCTGGTTATTTGAAATTCGATCTGTTCCAACAGTGGCTGAGTTCGAACAGTCGGGTATGTAGCAATAACAGTGGCTGAGTCAGGGTCTGATTTAAATCAGGTCCTGTTCTTGCTTCCTTCAAGACCAGATCTAGACAAGAAAACCTAACAATTTGCTGGTGGCTGGTGAATGGTTCCTTTCATCTTCATTCACACATAACAAGCCCCTGTGAGAAGTCAGTGCTCAGCCACACTGACACAGCCCAGGCAGCCGTGGACAGGGTCCCAGTCGGAGGCCTCCAGTGTCTTTTCAACCTGCGTTGCTTTGTGTGTCCCCACTGGGTCTGACTTTTTGTCCTTCTTGATCATTTTGAATGGGATTCCTCCTCGATCATGGAGACAATACTGGATGTTTTGCTGGAGGTCGATAGAAGAGAAGCTGACTCACCTGTGTGAAATTGTCTGTGGTGCGAGAGAGGGCAGCAGGTAGGTGGGAGTTCTTGCTGAAACCCGACGTGGAATGCCTGCCCTCTCCAACCCCTGACTCAGTGGTTCCTAGTCCTGGTTGTACAACGGAACATCCCACGGACCACCTGAGAGCCCAGGCGCCCAGCCCACTCCCCAGGCTTCCTGAATCAGAATTTCTGGGTGTGCTCTGGGCGTGTGGGACTCGAAAACAAACGAGGCCGCGATTGTTACACATACATAGCTCTGATACAGAGCCCATGGTCTAAGCCAGTGCTCCTCACTGTTTACTGCTCATAGGAATCTCTGTAAATCTCAATAGAGTGCTGATTCTCATTCAGGAGATCTGGGGAGGGGCCGGAGACTCTGCGTTATTAACAGGTTCCTGCGGGACAGGATGCTGCCTGGCCCATGGGTCGCCCTTTGCGTAGCAGAGATCTTAAGGTGCTATTAACTCATACTGAATAATGGTTTACAGAAAAACATATATCATAGGTTATTTACACTGACTCACCAAGTTTCTATATGAGGCTGATACTGTATTAGGAAGTGATTTATAAATGCCAGCAGAGAATCAACTATGTAATCAAAAGATGTTAACTTTTTGCAGCTCTCCCCCCCTCAATTCCCAACCCTCACCCTGCCAGGCGGCCTCTTTGGCAGGGTCCCCTGAGGACACCCTCTTTGCCGCATGAAATGCTGGGGTGCAGGCTGCCTTCTTTCTTTATTTTACTGTTTCTACCTGCTCTAGCCTGCCTCTCGCTTTGCGAATTTTCCGGGCGACAGTGAGAGAGTCTCTTTACCCATGTCCTCTGTTCCAAGGGACATGTGTTGGGCTCTCCAAAGAATTTTCACCCCCGAGCCCCAGTGCGGCACGTGGGCTTCTGCAGCGCCGCCAGCATCCCAGGAAGTGAGATGGCATCACCGACTTCCGCCTCCAGCTTTGGGGTGTTGCCCAGATCTCTTAGCAAAAGTTCCACTCCACAGTCGGCACTCCTGTGTGCAGAACTGTGTGCACTCTCGGCCCACTAGTAGTGGGACATAGAATCGTTATTCCAGGAAAAGTGGGAGGGGAGCTAGACCTGCGCAGGTCCATCCTCGTTCTAGTTAAGTCCTGCTCGTGATTCATAAAAAGCGTTTTGAAGGTATCTGAGGACCGTCTTTAGGAGAAGATGCACTCGAATGATACCGAGTTGTCTAAACCTGCCATGTAGCCGTCATCGTAACTGTCTGATAATGTGCAGTCTCTACCCTGAACTTCCTACCTCCAGTGCTTCGATACTGACTTGTGGACAAGATACTTGAGAGCATTTCCAGCACAGACAAGGAGCTGAATGAACGGACAGCGAGAGGGAACGTACCTTCATTAGCGGGATGGCAAAGCTCAAATCCCCTTCCCTCTGCCATCGGAAGCCCATTGTACTTCCTTCACCAACCACCGGGTTCTTCCTCTTTCCGATGTGGTCTACGGACACCTGGGTTCTGTGTCTTAGTCCCTGTCTCTTATGTCACTGGCATTTAGCAGGCATATCCTTTGCTGGGTGCTCACTCCGTGTTCCCTCTGCTACTCTGAAATACCTGGCTTACACCCCTAATGCAGATGGGAAGGTGAAAAGCTGAGTTTGTCTACTGGTTCTCAAGCAGAGGAAATTTGGCCTCCCAGGAGAGACCTTCAGCAGTGTCCGGAGACACTTTTGGTTGCCCAGACTGGGGGCGGGGGGTGCTCCTGGCATGGAATGGGTAGAGGGCAGGAATGCAACTAAATGTCCTACAGGGCACAGGACAGGCCCCAGAACAAGGAATTAGTTGGCCCAAAATGTCAACAGTGCCCACGATGAGACACCCTGCTCTAAGCATTTCTAGTTTTTCCTGTTGAATAACATCTTGACCCCTGTCTTTGACATTTTGTCCAGGAGCTGGAGAACAGTCCCTCTTAAATCTCAAGACTGTTGCCTAGGTAAAAACCTCCAGCATTTGGTCGCAGATGCCATCCTTTGGAGATGGTGCCAAGCGAGGCTCAAAGTGATAACTAGCTCTTTCAGCCCATCTTCTAAAGCTGTTTGTTACCTAATAAACTGCCTCCTAGAGGCTTGATTTGCCTCTGACTATTTATACGAGATGATGTCACTGGATTTCAGAAGGTGCAAGGATTGAGGTGGTTTGGGATGTCTCAGGATGACTCAACAAGTGAGCAGCATTGGCCTTTTTTATGGGGATATTTTGGAAGCTGTAAGTAAGAAATAACGAATGGGGAAACACTTAGTACAGGAGGCATTTTTTTTCAGATCTCAGAAGTGGTTGTATAATACAAACCGCTTTTCAACACTAACCATTGCTACTGCTGGACACTCATTTGCAAAGCATCTGTGCCACCACCACGGGAGAGGAGAGAGGGCTGGGTGTGTTCATTTAAATGATAGCATCGTCACATGATCAGATGAACACAGCACCTTGGGAGGGTACAGGTTTGTTATTCCTAACCCAAATGTCTGTATGCAGGCTTTTTGAAGGGTTATTTTGCCAAGCTTGAAAGAAAAAACTACCCAGGCATTCAAAGTCTGACACGTTATTTTATTTGTTGAGGAAAGGAAAACCTCTTTGTGGCTAAGGTACTCTAGGTTAGCTGGACGCATGACGTGTATCATGTTTTCAAGCGTTTGCTTTTGGACTGCGTGGAAGCCCTAGAGAGTAAGTCAAAGCCATTGCCTTCACTTGTGTATAGCCTCCTCCTAGCAGTCCCTACCCCCACCCCTTATGTTTTGGTCATCTTGCCCCAGGGGAAACTTGGAATTTTCACAGGTGTGTGTTTTGTGTTTGTCTTTTTTTTTTTTTCGCTCGAATGAAATGCAGTGTTCTTAATTTATCAGTATAGAGGGTCATACATTTTATTGCTTATCTTCATGAGACCCTCAAGCCCATAATTCATGTGGCTAATTTTTTCTATTATGTCTTATTACTGTGGTAAAATGTAACTTTTACCATTTTAACCATCTTTCAGTGAATGCTCCAGTGGCATTGCCGACATTCCCAGTGATGAGGTACAGCATCGCCACTGTCCATCTCCAGAACTCTTCATCGTCCCAAACCCCAAGCCCGGTACACAGTGATGCTCCCTTCTCCTCTCCGCTCTGGCCCCTGGCAACCTCTGTTCTACCTTCTGTCTCTGTGACTTCGCCCGTTTTGCAGACTTCACATCAGTGACATTGAACAGACGTTGTCTTTTTTGTGTGTCTGCCCTTTTTTCACTTAGAATAATGTTTTCGAGATTCATCCATGTTGTGGGATGTGTCAGAATTTTCTTCCTATTTAAGACCGAGTAATATTCCATTGTGTGCGTGCTGCTACGTTTTGTTCACTCGTTCTGTTCTGTCGATGGACACTTGGGTTGTTTCCATCAGCTGTAAACATGCGGTCAAGAACGCTGGTGTGCGAGTATCTGTTGGACTGCCTGCTTTCATTTCTTTTGGGTTTACCTCCCGAAGGGGAATTACTGGCAACTCTGTTTCAGTTTTTCAGGAATTGCCAACCCGTTCTCCAGGGCAGCTGCACTATGTTATATTTCTACCAGCAGTGTGTTAGGGCTCTAATTTCTCTATATCCTCACCGATACTGGCTACCTCCTCCTCCTCCTTCCTTTCTTCTTCCTTTCTTCTTCTTTTTTAATAATAGTCACCCTATTATATAAAGTAGTATCGGTTTTGCTTTGGGTTTCCTTAATTACTAATGGTGTTGAACCTCTTTTCATGGCTGTACTGTCCATTTGTAAGTCTTCTTTGGAGAAATATTTATTCTAGTTCCCTTCCTGATTTTGAATTGGTTTGCTGTGGTAGATATTTTAAAAACTGGGATTTCTACTTACCAAGGTAAGTAGTTAATGACAGTGTTATATGTAGCTGATCGTGATTGTGAATCTTTTGGGAGACCTGAGTTCTACTCCTAGTCTGGTCACTTGGACAAAACTCATTTTTAAGTCTTTTTTTCATCTGTGAAAGGAAGAGTTTAAGGGAGTAGATGCTCAGGATTTCTTGCACCCCTAAAATGCTATTATACTATCTGAAATAAAGCCTATCTTTTGAGGAGAATGACACAGTGTAAATAGGACTAGTCTATTTTTAGTATGTTTTATTCTGAAAACATTTAGTGTGATTTACAAGTATGTGTATTTTGTTCCCTTTTGTACATTTTTTTTCCACTTTCTACTTCAAATCAAAGGACAATTTTACACAAATCCAGTGATACATTGTGTGGTGAAGTGTCATCTGTCCGACAAGTTTGATCAGGAAGCTGGAGGCCTGAAACATTTGACAAGCTTACAAATGACTGTGTTTTTTCTTACTTAGTTTTTTAACCAAAGTGCTCGGAAGAGCTTGGCCAGAAACGGAAGGATGGGGTGGTGGCCTGGGGGAAGCTCACTGTAAATGGAGTGAAGGCAAGTTTAGGGCTGGGTCGGGCCAGTTGGGTTGTCCAGGACTAACTTTTTTTGAAAAGAAATGGAAATGAGGGCCTTTATGCCTTAGTATGTGCTGGGAGCCCTTCTACGGACTATAACAAATGCATGGTTTAGGGTTAAAGATCTGAGCTATAAGAATTTAAATCACTGGGGCGGGGGAGGGGAGTCAAGAGCCAGTCCTAAATTTAAGGAATGGTGTTTTTATAGTAACTGAAGAGGCACTTTTCCCATCTGATCCGTTTCTTTATCTCCTGCCAGTTCCCCAGATTTCTTAATTTACTTGGATTAACAGCTCTTTAAAGTTTCTCTTCTTGTGGAAGGAGAAGAAGGCCAGATGCCTGAGCATTCTTCAGTCAAAATACGGTGCACGGTAGTGCTTGTGCTGGAGAGGCGCCCTACTCCGCGTCCCTGTGGGCCTCAGTGGGCTCCTCTGTCCTTCAGGAGACTGGGGGGACCGAGAGGTTGGGGTGTTTGTTCCCAGCTCCCTCCTCCTGTGGGGTCCCTGGGGAGCTTTATGGTCGGAGGAGTATCCACACAGGTGTTATTGTCAGTTATGATTAACTGCTTGATTACCATACATCATACCTTTGATCATGTCAAAATGCAGCTCCTGAAATTACAACTCTGAACATATTTTAACACATGGTAAGATAAGAGATGACATATTTAATTTCTTGTGTGCAAAATATTATAAATCGGTAGCATTGCCTAGTACTTCAGTATTTTTTTTTAGGTCATATAGCTGCAATTTCATGTCTAATACAAAGAAATTGTCTTCTGGTCATAGTTTTGATGAATTTTAGAAGAATCCAAAGAACTTGGATTCAATTTAGTTTACTATGTGGGTTTTTCATACAGAATTAGAACATTTCATAGTTTTTCAACTGACAGATTTTACCCAGTTGATAGGCACTCCTTTGGTGTCTGAAGAGCCGATTTTATTTGGACTGAAGGCGTGAGTGGAAAGCACACATAATTTCCTCTCTTCTGAAGTACTTGGCCTTTGAAATTTAATACATAATTTAACCTTAAAATTATAGATGCTGAAAATTTTATAAGTCAAACATCAAAGGTGTTTGCATTCCAGAGACTTTGTATTGTCTGCAATTATTTAAGACGTTATTAGTGCAAAATGCATTCAAATGTGGCTAGTACATATACTGGAATGAAGAGCTATGAGGACGGTAAGCAGTGAAGGAAAGAAAATGGCATTTCATTATTTGCTGTCGTCAGTCTGTTTCTGAAAAGTTGAAAACTAAGGACTACATGGTTGTTTGAAACAACCCCGTGTGCAGGAGGTGGTTTGTGGAAGCCTGTGGAGAGATGTGCTGTGAAATGAATGGGAGACCCTCAGCACTGAGGGCAGCTTGCAGGGCACCTCTCAGAGGTTTGCCCTTTTTGTTTTATATATCAGAAACTGAGGCCCAGAGAGGAAAGGGGGCTACCTCAAGGTCACAGCTGGTGGCAAAGCTCTGGGTCAGACCTAGGCCTGCGATTCTCACTGCATTGCCAAGTGAGATTTTTAGGTTTAATATTTTTATGCCTAACAATTTCTTAAAGTGGCCTTCTGTTGGACAGTGGCACTGTGCGATGGTTTCTAATGCATTCTGCCCACGTGAGAGAGGAGCATCAGAGCAGGGTTTTGCTTCGGCCTTTCCTCACTGGCCCCATTCCCACCCAAATACGGTGGGATGACCAAGCTCAACGAGAACATATATGTAGAATAGAACATCCCCTAATTGTTATGAAAACCTCTGCCCAACAAAACAATAACAGATTATACTGTATAAACTTCAGATAGAGATTGACATGTAGAACACCAAACCCAGATACCTGAGGACCGAGGATTAAAAATGCAAGGAGTCCTGCAGAGGGAATATCCCGATGCATTGGCAGACAGGCCTTCTGTCCCAGCCACAAAAGGCCACCGACTACCTACAGCACCTTCTGTGGGGACACGGTAAGGACTAGACGTTTTGTGCCATTTTGTGGAATTAACGCAGAGGAGAAATTAAGAGAGGGCATCCCAGATGAGCTCAAGTCTGGGAGATTCACTTTTCCCTGACTAATTCCTGGAGGTAGGGGCGGGGGTCCTGAGTAATGTTTTCTTAGCTTATTGAGAGGAAGTCGAGTCATAAAGTATCTGTGATTCATTGCTTTTGTGGTTATCAAAGGAGTCACCTTTTCGCCAAAAAATGGAAAATTTCTTTCCAGTGATTCACATGTATTGCCCAAAACACTTTGATTTCCCGGAATTCAAGATATAAACTCAAGTCCCTTGGTAGTAACATTTAAACACCAGAATCAACAAATCTTCCCTTCCTGGCTCCTTCTCTTCCCCCTCTGCTGCTCTCCTCTCCTCCCCTCCCTGGGAACCTTGATCCTTCCCATTGGTCGTTGTGTACCTAAATGCTGGGTACCCATGAAGACCAAACTGTCAGTCTTCAAAATGGCAGAAACACCGAGTCTGCCTTTTTTTCTTTCCTATAAAACCGATGACATATTCTTAGTCTAGCACATCATATAATGAGGCAGGAAACACATTTCTTTGGAAAGCTTAGTTAAGGTGAGATGAAAATGTCTGTTGCAGTTCTTTGTCTCGTGGCCAGACGGAATGCAATGAGATGGGAATGTCGGGGGCTTAGCGTGTGTTTAATCCCAGCCCCGAGAGTGCCTCTGTGAGTGAGGGAACAAAGCGCAGCCCGGGGAGCTGTGGCTGTAGTAGCAACAGCTGCGCTTAGCTTGGCTCCCTCCCCTTGGCTTTGACGGAGCCCTGCTAGTCTTCACGGAGTGGAGCAGCCTGCTGCTGCTGCGGCCCTGCGACTCAAGGGCTTCCTATCACAAATAATGAAAAATATGGGTCCCCCCAGGCTGCAGCTAAATTAATAATAATAGTCCCTGTGAACTGTGACTGCTTGCTATAAAGCCAGGGCTCAGCCAGTTCAGCGGCCACTTAACCAAGCTGTTGAGTCTGAGTTATCAAAAAGCCATCACCATCAGTACTTCCTGTCTAGCACCTTTTAAAAGTAACCTCACTGGTTTTATTGCCAGAGAAAGAATTTCTGCTCTTCTAATTCTTAATCTCTGTGCCCGATCATTCAACCCCTTTAAACAATCCTTTGAAATGATGGAAAGACAGGTACTCCAGTGGTTGTGCTTCTATTCAAAGGCCCCCACCGAAGGCACTTACTGACTCTGCCTCTGGGATCGATGGGTGGGTTCATTTGGGCTTCTTTAGCTTCCTGTATGATACTGCAACGGCTTATTAAAGAAGAAAAATCTCCAGAGTAAAGCTATAGGAAAAGATATGGTTTGGAGCTGGAAGGAAAGGAAAACTGATGTTTATTGAGTGCCTTCCATCTACCCAGCATAGTTTTAGGCATTTTCACGCTTTTTCTGTATTATGAGAATCATAGGTATATTATTCCCATTTATTGGTTAGATAACAGAAGCCTAGCAAGTTTAAGTACTCAGTCCGGAGAATTATAACATTCATTCCACCTATGAAAATCACTATGATGGACAATTTCCATTTCTGTGGCCACACAGAGAAAATTTAATAGGGTCTTGAAGAGACTTGTTCCTTTTAATTGTCAGCAGATGAGTAGCAAAACTTGAATTTAATGGACCCAAGTGCTGGGGAGTTATTGGAGTGGGTCGCTCATGTGGTCAGGGCAGCACCGCTGCCGCCTCCAAGGGAGCATTTTGATTGATTGTGTCAGAGCCCCCGGTGGCCTTCCTGAGTGCTTGAATGACTCCGTAAGTTTGGTTTCCTCTAACTAGCTTCTAAGCTTTTACAGATGAGGCGTCACCTCTTTGTTTTGTTCCTCTAACAATGATTCATGTGATATAAATGGAAACATGTGGGGATTCAGGGCAGGGGGTTGACCCACTATAGAAATAGGCTCTGTTAGCTCTGTTGGGAGCAACTACCTATTATAGACTCGTACTTGTAACTAACCATTGGGCCCTTGTGGTAGCAACTACTGCTATTTCTGCTTCATTATTATTGATCATTATGGTACCTAAGGATAGAAAGTGGATTTTATCTACCAACTGCCCTTGTGACTGACCTGTGAAGTGTGGCAAAGGATTCAGACTCTGTATCGAGGCTCTGTAAGAGCCATGATAGATTCGTGATTTTTTTGTTGAAGATAGAGGAGGCGAGACTGTAGCGGCTGCCCTAGAGCTGCTGCTTCCCGGGGGTGTTTGCAGCAGTCCACTGGTCACAGCAGTGGTGACATGGCCTCCTGACCCCTTCAAAACCTGTTGGGGTGATGTGCACACTTGTTGACGGTGTGGTGGACTTTGAATACTGACTCTGCCGTTTATTAATGGTGTTCTCTGGGAAGAATGCTAAATGTCTCAGAATTTCAGTTATCTGTATGTTTTAACTGTGACTAGAAAACTATGACTAGGAAACTATGTCATTCACAGGGTTTCTGTAAGGAGTAAATGAGATAATGAAGTTAGTATTAGTACCCTATAAAAAGAGTAGCCAGCAATTGTTAGTACTCTTCATTACATGGAGGCCAAATAGCCATTTCCTTATTGAAACTTTATTGTCCTTGCCTTTGGTGAGCAAATATTTTTATATGCATGAATAAATGATGTCAATATTGGCATTAAGGCATTTTAAGATAGATATATTATCATTGCCGTCACTGTAATGTATTAGCTGAAAAGTTAATGTGTTTTAGTTTATTAACTAAGTGAGTGGAAACCTTTTGACAGGTTTATGGTGGATGTAAAGAACTTACATCTTAGACTAAACATTCATGATGCTTTCACTGATCAATCTTAGAAATTTTGAGTCATTTGATGAGTTACTAAATAATCTCTCTGTACTTCTGGATAGTTTTCATTAAATTTTTTCTTTGCTCTGTATCCTCGCCATGGCTTCTGAATTTTTCTTTTAGGGGAGAGTGGAGGGACTTGGTAAAAGTGAGCACACTTGCTGGCATTCCTTGGTAGCTTCATAGGAGCCTGAGAAATAAGATATTAAGGAAGTCGTTTGATAGCCATCATTTTTAAGTGGAGTGGCAGCTGTGGATAAATATTTTCTGCGTTTGGTCAGGCTCAAAAGAGCAACTTTGGAGGGAGGCAATGATGTCGTTCCTATTTACCTTTTGCACCTAAAGTATTGAATTGAAGGTACCAGAATAGAGGGTGGAGCTAATCGATCCTGAATATGTATTTGATAGATTTGTATTTATTCCTGTGTGTGCCATTGCAGTCATACAGATAAGTGAGCGTACAACGATAGTGGTCAAGCAACACTCTAACGAGCAAAATGGATTCTTTAATCATTATTTCTTATGTTTGCTTTAGGAATTCTGACTGAATGTTACCCTATTTCTAGCAATTACTTGGAAAGTTCTATCAATTCTCTCTTTTTCCTTTTTTCGTGAGCTATCGGGCAGTGGAAACCAGAATTCTCCATTTTAATTGTAAGAACTCTGCACAGTTTTAATGCTGATGGTGAAAGCCGAGGTTTTGTTCTTGTCCTGAAATCCAGTCTGAGCTTTCCTAATCGAGACCATCTTGGGGACACACGTAGTTGACAAGGAAGTTTCACTGTGTCCTCTGCTTGGCTGTCGATCGTCTTGCTAGCAGCTGGAAGGTCTAATCATAAGTCACTCATGAAGATTATGAATAAGCTGTAAGTTTCTCTGTGTCTCTAGACTTTCTCCTTCTGTGATCATAGAAGTTTCACATAAGGAGAGCAATTATTTTAACTTTGTAGGAAGAGTTCGGAGGGGATCTGTCAGATATAGTCAAGGACTTGTCCTTGGACCCACGGCTAACAGAAGTGGCACAAATGTGTGTCAGAAGCAAAAGCGAAGGGCTTTGATGAAGAGGGAGAGAATATTCCTCTTAGACCTAAGAAATAGGAAGCTTTAGGAGACTTTACATCATCACTTACCATTGGAAATATTCCATTATGTCAAAAATTATGGAAGACTACAAAATATGGTTTTAAAAATATTTTGGACATACTACTGAAAGTTTTAAGGCAGTTTGAAGCTTGTGACTAGGGTTGCAGAGCTGTTAGATCTTCGCAGGGTTGCTGCTGTCCGCAGACGGGAAAGCATTGGAAGCGGTCTGATATGACATGGGCTGCTAGCTGAAAATGGTCACTTCACTGTAAGGATTCTTATTCTCCTTATTTGGGTGTCATTTGGAATAAAAAGAAACACAAAAGGCTGTCCTGGGAAAATATTCTTAATTGGTCCTTGTATAAACCCAGAAATAGTTTAACTTTGGGTCTTCTGCCTTTTGTTAAGAAGGCTGGAGAGTTGGCTCTGCTGAGGTTCAATAAAATCATTGACGGGTATCGGGCACCCACATAGGTTTTCTAGATTCAGAGGAGCAGGAGCACCTCAGCCCTCGGAGAGCAGTCAAGGAGGCCTCCCAGACGGGGAGGCTATGGAGTGGTGAGGGGCCCAACCACTGAAGAAGGAAGAGTGAGAAGAGGAATTCTTCCAGAAGCTAGCCATGTGCCTTGATGTGGACTTGACAGAGAGAGTGGTGTGTTGTAGCAATCACAACTGTGTCAGTTTTGTGGTTTAAAATGCCCCAAGCAGGGCGTGGTGGAGATAAGCCCGGCAGCTCTGGGTACTGAGTGCACTGTCACTGTGAGTGGAGTCTTTAATTCTCACCACAAAGTCAATGAGGCAGATATTCCAATACCCCCATGGGGTCCTTCCCAGAATTCCATTGAGAAGCGCTTTTTTCCCTTTCGGGTGATGGGGAGCTATAGGAAAGTCATGTAGGGAAATGAGCTTGTTGACTGAGTAGTCATGTCAGAAAGTACATTCTGGACATGGTATGGAGGGAAAATATTGGGGAGAGAGGTAAGAAGGGCATTAGGGAGGCATTCAAGAAGGCTTTGCCATAGTCTCTGTGAGATAGAATAGTCTGCACTTAGACAAAGGCCTGGGGAAATGGAGAGGAAGACACTAACCGGAGAGACACTGAAGTGAGAATCAGTAGAACTTGGTCATGGTTGATGTGTGGGTTATGGGCACGAGGCTTGAAACTAGGCTTCAGTGTTTTTGGCTGATAGTGGTCTTTATAACAATTTAATACATTATAGAACCACAAAAGTTCTAGCACTGAGAAGGAAATGTAAGTATCAGGTAGATCTATTGTTGTATCAATTAGAAAAACAAATTCCAGAGAGTTGAACTAAATCGCTGATGGTGGTTTAGCTGTGTGACGCTGGCCTAAGACTGGAACTCAGATCTCTTGGCCCACAGTGCAGGGATCTTCTGACACACTAGACTTTAAACTTGTATCATGGAAATCTCTACAGTAAAGGTGATTTTATTTCATCCCGAAAACACTACCACTACTATTACTACTACTACTACTACTACTACTACTACTACTACTACTACTACTACTAATTGCTAGATGTCTTTCTGATCAAAGTAGTGGCCTAGAAAATGTGAATAATGTCACAGAGTGCTTAAATCACGTGGTACGCTGTGTTAGTACATCAGTTCCTTGAGGAGAATTAATAGACTTTTGGAAGGGAGCCGGGGGCAAGGCTTTGCTCCACATGGCTTCTGAAACATATTTGAGAGCTGCTGGGTTTGAAGCTTTGATGATATCGAATCTGTTAGTATGCAGGGAAGTTGTAAAGTGCTTCCTTCTTTCTTCATGGGCTTTTTCAAGTTTTGCAAATTGCTTCTTCCAGAAAAGCTGTCACTCCGGACGTAGACACACATTGTACGGGCTTTTTCTTCTTGTTTGGATGAAGTATGTTAGAAATCATGAAACTTCATTTTGAACCCAGTTTGGCAGATGTTCTAGTTTGTAGGGATGATAGGAAAAGGATTGGAGTTTGTGAAACTGTTTCATCTTATATCAGTAAAAATCACTATATGGTGCATTTTTATTCTGAATTAAAACATCCTTATATAGTTTTCTTAACCTCAGCGTCTGAGTGGCCATAAAAGGCAAGCAGAAAGAGGGAAGGGAGGAATACGAGGGGAAGAGTTTCTGAAATTCTTCTCCGTATGGCCCATGTAGTTTCCCTGATGATATTTGGTTTATTTAGGAAAGTTGCCAGAAGGATTTGGAAATTTTTCTAGCTCTGATTAATGACGGTAGTTTTAATTTACTTTTCCTCCATGTCTCTTGATTCTTATCCTGTACAAAACCTAGACCTCCGATGGTTTTGTAGTGGTAACTGGGTATTAGATGTACACTAGGATGTTTCAAAAATCAATTTAGTCTAAGTCTGAGCTACATCTCAAGAGAGTTAATTAGAAGCATACCCATGGGCCAATACTGGGGATTAGAAGGAATTATCTTCAGGAAGTCGGTTTTAATGCATATTGTCTTGATTTAATGGAATTCTGCAGATTCAGGAAGTATATATGGAGCCCTGAGGAATGTACAGGCGTATTTTAATAACTTGAACTTGACATGTCAAGTTATTTAAGTTAAATGGAAGTAGACATCCTGGCTCATCTCATCAGTAATGAATCACGTGACTGTGAATATCCTCAGCATTGGACTCTTGGAAGTTCTGTGTAAGCTCAAGCAGTCTGCAGTAGAAGCTGTATAAAGCTACCACCATATAACTGACTTTCCACATTGCCCAGCTCCCTCCACTGCTTTTTAAAATGCACTGACTGATAGCCATGGCTTGCTGAATCACCCCACACATTACACAGGGTCAGTTCTTTTGTTTCTGACCCTATAGGACATCATTTAATTAAATATCGTG
>PVKM010030279.1:0-17360 GCA_004027735.1 Carollia perspicillata
AAAACTAAGGGGGGTGGAAATGGGAGGGAGGTGGGGAGCACTGGGGGGATGGCCTGGGATGGGAGTAAACGACAGAAAACTGTACTTGAATAACAATTAAAATAAAAAAAAATGTTTATTAAAAAATAAAGAGTTTTTCAAGATAAAAAGCATTTTCCTAATAATACAATGATATATTTGTCTTTTTTACCATGTTGACTATTTTACAGATGGAGTAGAGGCAATGGTGGGTACAGATCAAGACTGTCCCAACTTTACTGGTGGATGTTGCGTCCTTCACTACCAAGCTCTGTAAGTTTAAAAGGAACACAAAATCCAAGGATGTCTTTTGATGAAGCGCTGAACATTATTAATCTTATTATAACATGACCCTTGAGTAAATATCTTTTAACATTTTGTTCATACGTAAAACAATTCTGCTACATCATTCTGCCACATAAACTAGCTGCTTCCTTCATTGAACACGCTTCCCATTAAAAGTCTACTCCTGACCACAGGATGCTTCAGACTTTTATATTTAGGAGTCAATTTCCCCAAAATTAACACAGTATGCATACTTCTTCAAGGAAAATAACTAACATTTTATTCACTCATTCAACAAATATTTATTCGGTGCTTACAATAGAAGAATAAATACTATAAGAGTTTGCTCTTTATTTTGGTAATGAGACCAGTAATTTTCTTATTAATATTTAAAGTAATACCACACAACATTTTATATGCACAAATGGCTAATTTCCTTTGACTATGTTCCTGTCAGATTGTGATTATTAACTCAGACTAACCATAACTGAAGGCTTACTACAGAGCGGACGCTGTTTTAAGCACTTCGCTGATATGATCTCATTTAATCCCTGTATCGATTCTTTGAGTTTCATGGCATTATGATTCTTAGGTAGAAACAAAGCAAAGAGACATAGAGGTGTTAACTAACATGTATCCACACCAAAGAGCTTTAAGTGGTGGAGTTGGGATTCCTTTCCATCTAGAATGATCCTAACCCCAAGGCCCACATTCTTAACCAATTCATTTAATTTATTCAATATTTTGCCTAAATTTTAATCAATAGTTCCTTTACTAGCTTCAAAACAAACATTTTAAGTTGAGAGATGTCCCTTCTTTTGGTCAAGAGGATTCCATGTGGAATTTTCTAGCACATCAGTCGTGATTGTGTATGATATTAACAAAGCACTGATGAAAGGCAGACATTTAAAATCAGACAGATCTAGGTTTGAGTGCTGAACTTATTATTATTTAGTACTGACATTTTGGGCAATTTCCTCAATCTTTCACTTTCAGTTTATCTGAAATATGAGAACAATGTCTGTAAACACTTCAAAGTGTTAGTATTAAGAAAGGTTATTAATGCATACCTATTAACCTTTCCTGGTACATTAGGAAACACAATAAACATTAGTTATACTTGCTCATACTCATACTTGTATTCTTATGCCTTAAATATCTGGAACTCTTAGAGGAGGTACAATGCAGAGCAATTAAAATAATTACATAACTTGAAAATAATTCAATAGTTTAAAAATAGAGACTACAGGAGGAAAAGGATAAAGAAATAGACATTTATAATTCCCACATTGGAGAAGGGCAATGAAAAGGATATCACCAGTCAACTAAGACAATTATACATTTTTTTACTTTCAAAAAATGGCAGAAAGCACTCACACATGCACAATACATTGAATTCATATGGTGAAGCCTAAGACACTCATTATACTGTAAGTTTCCTGAGGTTGTTGCTCTCCCTGCATCCTCCCCACACGCCTTACCTTCCTTACTGCTCATTGATGAAGACCTTGCCAATGTCTGTAACGCTGCACCAGGACCGTAACCACCTGCCGGGCAGGCCACAAGTGCCCGAGAATTAAAGCCCCGGAACAGCCCACACTAGTTTAGCAGTTATCAGGTGGAAGACTCAAGTGACTTCTATGCTAGTTCCCAGAATTCTCAGTAGGATTAAGTTTCAGTTACTTGCAGTGATAACTTGCTTGAAAATAAATTCTTTCTTGGGTGCCTTTTCCCTCTAGCTTACTCCCCATTTCCTGTCAGTGTTTTCTGGAATCTCCTCTTGAATAAATTATTGGAACTTGAATGCTTGTCTCAGGGTCAGAGACCCAGAGACTATCTATATTTTTTCATCACTATAGTATTCATAGCTGAATATAGCTCCCAGGATATAATAAGTACTCAACAGACATTTGCAGAATTAATTAATTAGTTTTCAAAAGTAAGTGCTCCTTGAAGTTATCGTATTCATTTTATTAAACACAGGTCCTGGCAGAATGCCTGGTATAAAGTAGGCACCCAATTAATATTTGTGGAATAAATGAGTGTGTCAAGTTGCTGGTATTGTTTTAAAAAATCACTCTATTTGATTATGAATAAAGGATACATTAATAGTGATTAAAGAATAGTGGAAATCGAATAAAACTTAAAACTACTGCAACATTATAAAATTATTTATAACAAAGTTGAACGGTTTAGCTACTTAATATCCGTATTTATATTCATTGACTGAAGTAGCATTAAATCAAGGTAGAAATCTTTGCTATAGAATCTTGTGAATTACTAATACTTTTTAAAAAATGTATACAGAAGTATTCCACTTTATTTGCAAACTCTACTAGTAGTAGCTTAAAATGACCAAATTAAATAACAGAGAGGGAAAAAGGTATTAATTGATTGACTTTACAAATATTTATTGAATGCATATGAGGTGCCAACCATGTTCTTAAATCATGGTTTTATAATCTGGGGCTGAGACCAACAGTATGAAATATATTTTCCATCAACACCAACATACAAATGCATATTGCATGAATACATAAATATACTCAAAACTGAAAAAAAAGCTTCAGCACATAATATTTATGTTTGTTACATTTTATTCACTTTCATATAACTTTCTTTTATTGGACTTTTTCATTAAACAGAAATACTTCACATTATTCATTAATTAATCTGATTTTACAATTCCCTAGTGGGTTCCCACTCACATTTTGAAAAACATTTGATTCTGGAGATCAAAGTATGAGTTAAAACAGATGCTGTATTTCTTCAAAGGGTTTTAGATGAACATAAGTCAAGTAATTTAAAAAAACTAACCTCAAAATTACCATTGTATGGCTGCAAAATAAAGGTGCATGGGATTTAGCAGGGTGTGTGCTGAGAAGACCTGAGGAGCGGCAGGAACAGCAGGGGGAGGCTGCCCCAGAAAGTAGTGACTGCGTCAAGATCTGACGCAGGGTTAGAGTAAATGCTGAGGGCAGATTGTTTAGAAACAGGATCAGCGGTCTTTGGAAGAGGTTGGATATGGAAGGTGAGGTAGAAGGAGAAATCAAGAACAACTGCTATGGTGACTATAGTGAATAATACTGTATTGCATAACTGCAAGTTGTTAAGACACTAAATCTTAAATGTTCTCATCACAAAAAAAAGTCTATGTCTTTGTATGAGAACAGATATTAACTAGACTTACTGTGCAATACACACAAATACCACATCATTATGTTGTATGCCTGAAACTAATCTAATGTTGTAAGTCAATTATATATTCAAAAAGGGGGAAAAAAAACACTGCTAGATTTATGGTTTGCCTAACTAGATGAACAACAGTGGTTATTTTCTAAAAAAGAGAAGACAAAGAAGAGCATATCTGGGTAATAATGGGGTGGGAATATCATAAATTTGCTATTAAATATGTTGCTTTTGAAATGAATTGTAAATCAATAGGGCAGTTAAATACAAAGACCTAAATTTCAAAGGCAAAATGTAGGACAAATAGAAATGTGAGTCATCAAGATATGAAACAGTTTAGAAAAAAAGTAAAAATTGTTAATAGAATCTGATAATATTACATTCATTTACTTGTCACTCACACTCAATCTTACTTGATAACTAGATTTTAAAGGGCCTTCAAATAATGTGCAGAAGACTGGTCAAGCGAAAGATAATTGTATTTATGCTACAAAGGTTTTAAAAGACTAGTTGTGCTATTAAATTAACATAAAAGATTCCCGTCCATGATCACGATGATTGATAATAATGATAAAATATTAGATGCTACTGTATATCTTGAATTATATTGGGTTATTTGTGTGAATTATCCTAACTAAATTTTTAAAAAATTACATAAGGTAGAGAACACAGGTAACCAAATTGGGAAACTAAGAAAAAGACGCATAAAATAACTAGCCCAAGGCCACAAATTTGAGAAAGCATAAGTCAGGGACACTTAAAATGAACAGGTCTGTCTCATTTTACAGCCTAAAATCTTCTTCACTACTATACTGTACTGTTCTTGAGTGTAGCAGACAAATTCTCTCAGGCAAATCTTTGATCATAGGCTTTCTTCAAAAGAAATAGTCTTTTTAGAATTGCTACCCAATACCAGTCACAATTATTCTTTGATTTTTCTTATAAAACGTTTATACTAAATATATAATACTAGTAAAAATTGTTGCTCACACATGCCTTTAATAGCAATATAACAATAATAAACACAATATAAAGATCTTATTTGTAATTTTGCTGTTTATTTATTCATTCAATATTTATTGAGTACCTATTTATGTATCAGGTACTGTTCTTGAAAGCTCTATACCAGACAGCTCATGCACAATAGGAATGGGCATTCAGAATAAATTAAAGCTTCCTAGACATTGTTGTGAGTTATGAAAGAAAAGCAAGGCATTAATTTTATATCAGCCCCCATTTCCTCCAGATATCTTTTACATTACTTTGCCACAGAAAGGAAAGGGCTTAAATGATTTGAAAAGTAAATAAAGAGACAAATACATGGGGATTTATTTTTAATTGGCATCTCCAATATACCTATTTTAAGAATGTAAAAGTAAAAAAGTAATTCAAAAATTTTTAATACAATACAGGACAAATCACATTCAGATATGATAAGAAATCAGACTTGTAGGCCAAATGAACAAATAAATATATGCAATGCTTTCAAAATGTATTAACTGCAATTTTTTAGAAGAAAGGTTTTCTTTTGTAAGGCAAAAGTAAAAAAAATAAGAGTTTCAAATATTGTTTAGGTTCATGAAAGCTAGCTCTCATCTATCAGATGCATTCAAATTTTCTTCAGTGCAGAGATATAAGGGAAATGAATGGACATGTATGACTAGGGAGTGGAATACATAAAGTTGGAATGTTGTCTGTTCTTTGGAGGATGTTTGTGTGTGAAGGAAGAAAGTTCTGTGAGTGTGACTTGGGGGACAGTTTCCACCCTTCCCTCCACCACTGCCCCATTTCTTTGCTCCCTTTTATGGAAACATTGTAAAATAGTGGATCTGCTCCAATCAGGCTTTGCCTACTCTGTAGTAGGTTGAACAATGGCCACCCAATGATATCAGAATGATCCTGTAAACATTACCTTGGAAAGAAAAAGGGTCTTCATAGATGTGATTAAATTAAAGATCTTGACTTGAGGAGAGACTTGATACACACAGAAGAGAAGGCGAGGTGGTGATGGAAGCCGAGACTGGAGGGCATGTTACCACCACAAGCAAATGGATGCCCGCAGGCACCAGAAGCTGGTGGAGGCCGTTTAGGACTCCAGAGGGAGCATGGACTTTGGTATCTTTATCTCAGCTAGTGAAACCAGTGTTGAACTTTTGGCCTTCAGAACACAGACTACATTTGTGTAATTGTAAGCCACCCACATTGTGGTGAATTGTTACTGCAGCCATAGGAAACAAAAAAGCTCCATACTAAAAAAATCTGCTACAGTCAAATTCATGAATAACCTCCCAGTAGCCAAATGCAGTAGTCAATCTACTCAAACTCTTTATTTGCCACATTGATCACTCTCTGCTTTTTCTTCCTTAGTTGATGTGATGATAAATCGTATGCCTCAACTTTTCTAGGATACGGTCCTAGTTATTCAATAGAACACTAATCAAAGTATTTCGGTGAAGATGTGATTAAAGTTTAAAATAAATTGACATTAAATGAGGAAGATTATCCTAGATCATCTGAGTGGGCCTGATTCTACAAGTAGAAAGGCTTTAAGATCAAAGCTGAGGCTTTTCTGAAAGAAAAGTAAGAAGGAGAAGGAGGACAATAAAGAAAAGACTAAGAGGAAGCGAAGAGGAGACAGGAGGGAGAGAAGGGGAAGAAACAATTTCAGCTGTAAACTCCACCTTCAGCTCCTCTGCCTGCCCTTCCGAAGAGTGTGCCCTGCAGATTTCGGACTTGCTGTGCTAGCCCCCACAACTACATAAGCCATTTTTTTGCAATAAGTATCATAATAAATATTTCCCATTGGTACTTTTTCTCTAATTCAGCTTTGACTGATACATTTGGCTTCAAGGATATCACACTGTTGGGTTTACTCTTATTCTGCCAACTACTTCTTTTTGGGCTCCTTTGCTTTTTCCTCCTATTGCCCACTTTCTACTCTTGGCAAGCCTGGGGCTCGTTATTTGGACCTCTTTTCTCTATTACACTCACTTAGTAAATGATTTTAAATACCATCTATGTGCTGACCCCTTGCATTTATTTTTAATCTACAGCCTAGACTGCTTCCAAAAAGCCTTGTCTTAAATTTACATCTCCACTTCAGGTTTCTAACAGGCCTTTTAACATAACTTGTCTAAACTCTGCACAAAACTTGCTTCTCTTGTAATCGTCCCTTGTTAGTAAATAGCACCAATCTTTCCTGGTGTTCAGGCCAGAGACTTGGAGTCAAACTTAATTTCTCCCTTTCTTTCACACTCCTGCCCAATATATTAATAAATAAAATGGACTCTGTCTTTGAAATTTATTTCAAATGGGCCATTTTCTCCTGCCCTGTCCCAAAATACCATAATCTTTTACTTGTATTATTGCATTAAGCTCCCAAGTGGTGTCTTTTCTTCTGTTTCTGCTACAGTACGCGCACACACAGTATTCTCAACAGACTAGGTAGAAATTTAAAATATTCTAGAATATGAATTAGGTCACATTACTTTTCTATCCCAAACCCTCTGGCAGCCCTCCTGATTCAGAGTTAAAGCTTCCCTATTCAGAGTAGAACCCAAAGTTATATCAATGGCTTATGGGGCTCACAGTGGGTCACCTCCGCCTCTGACCTCAACTCTGCTGTTTTTCTCCCACCTTCAGATTCTATCACTTTAGTCTTTCTCTGTACCTTGAACGCATGAGAAAAACTTCTGCCTCAAGGATTTGGGGCTGGTTGACTCCTTTGCTCTATTTACCCTTACCTCGTGTCCATGGCATTTGCTTCCTTACCTTCACCTCACTGTCTGCTGCAATATCACTTCATCCCAATGCCATTGGTGTTCATCCTAGTGAAAATTACGATCTCTTTCCCCTCATCTATTCTCTGTCTCTTCCTTTATTTTCCACTGATCACTATCTTCTTTGGTTTCTGTCTCCTACCACTAGAATATAAGTTCCTTAAGGTTAAGCATCTTCGTTTGGTTCGCTGCAATATCTTTTGGGACTCAGTACTGCACCAGACACATAGTAGGTTTCAGCAAATACTATGTGAGTTAAGGAATGAATGTGCCTCCACTTATGACTGGGTGGATCCATAAACCAATGGGAACAAAAAAGGAACATTTAACAGGACAGCTGTCAAATCTTTACCGGGTTCAGCCATTTTCTATCTTCTTTGTGTAATCTCGCCTATTGGACAGAGTGTCCTGCAGATTGTTTTCATGACAGTCATTTTGAGTGCTAACATGTTTCAATAGTGTGCCTACGAGGATATATTATCACCTATCATGTCTCTTATTTAAACCTGCTTAGTGTTAAAGATTCAAGGATGGAGGAGGAATAAAAAAGAGAGGACATTGAGCTTAGAACAGTAACACAATCTTTGGTTTTAGTTAGAGATTCAAGACAAAAGAATCAGGAATTACTCTGCAGTGGGCAGCTTGGAATTAAACTCTTCTTACTCTACTTATTTATTCACATAGAATGTGTGCAAGTTGGACTTGGCAGAGAGTAGAATACAGAGCCCTGTCCACAGCCCGATGCGGGCCCCCGTGTTTCATCGGTGGGAAATGCCGGTACAGCAGTGACTTAGTGACCCCAATGTTAATGGAATGAGTATTTCACCTCACAAAAAATTGTTGACTTGGAGGCACAATTAGGTAACTTTATTAAAAGAACATGCCATGTGCCTGTCGAAGATGGGTGTTTAATAGCACTCTGAGGGTTTCCACTGATTTTATTCAGGCTTGCCAGAGCACTGATTTACCTCACATGGATCAATAGTTTGACACCTTGTTGCTTAAAAATTGCTTATGTTTAAAGTACACTCCACAGCTAAAGGGCCACACAGATGCCACAGTACCGAATAGCATATGGACATCTCCAGGGCTGTTAAAAATAATCACGCCGACCGTCTGTTTTCACTAGGGCTTACTGTATTTAGACAGTTCTGAGAGAGAAGATTACACCTTACAATGTAGCTCAGGGGACCTATATCTAGGAGGAAAGGAAGCAGGAAAGGCACTTGTGAACTCCAAAGAGAAACTTTATGTTTCAGTAATGGCTTTTTTCTTAACAATGTGGCAGTTTTGAATCTCAGGGATGATACAATATTTTAAGATAAAAGCCGGCATTTTAAAAATTGGTAAGTTAAGTCTAAAGCCTCCAACTAAGTTTAATTTGGTGGCAAGGAGAGAGTGTTGTTTATTTTCTGTTGGACATTGAGTAGCTTGCACACATTTATCTGAGTTCAAAATCTGTCCACAACTTTGCTGTAGCTTCAGAGTCTTTGTGGGAAAGAAAGGGGCCTGAAAGGATAATTATTCTTTTCATCACAAACAGGAATACCAGGTTACCTCTGCTACCCAATGCTTCCTACCTATCCTTTGACATTAACATATCTTTAATTTAGTTTTCCCAGATTTTGAACTGTAGACAGTGTCAAGCACAATTCTAAGCATAGTGTAGCCTCGGTCAGCATCTGGTGAGTGAAAACTTATTTACAAAGCACGTGTATTATGCAAGATACAGAGGTGGGCTGCTGTGAGGAAGACCATGCTGCTGTCTCTAATATTTTGGTCCCTAAGACACTGGGAGAGGGACCATAGCTATTCTTCTAAAAATATATGCTACTGAAAAACACTAGATAAATTGTAAATTGGAAGTTTCATTCTTATTTTCCTCCAAGTACATAAAATTACAAGTTGCTAATTACTAAAGCAAAGAAATGTATGGGTATCATCTTGTGGAAGGCCCTGTCACGACCATGCCAGAACATGTCATTCAAACCTCCTAAGAGTAACAGTGCAAATTCAGAAAGCCTGTGTTGGTAAAGGAGAGAATGGCCAAATCCATTCATTTGTCACACTAATAAAATAAGTGTGTTCTTTGAAAAGAGTTAGAGGAGCAAATAGCTAACAGCCATGATGTTTTATATGTTTTTCATTTTAACATCTCCTAATAACTTAAAAATTCTAATGATTTTTATTAGCATGAAAAAGCCTACCAGGCCCTGGCCTGTATGCCTCAGTTGGTTGGAGTGTCTTCCTATTAAACCGAAAGTGCTATTAACCCAAAAGTCGCAGGTTTGATTTTAGGTCAGGGCACATACCTAGGTTGCAAGTTCAATTCCCAGTGGGGGCACAAGCTAGAAGCAACTAATTGGTGATTGATTCTCACATAGATGTTTCTTTCCTTCTCTCTTTCCCTCCCTTTCCATATCTCTAAAATCAGTAAAAATGTCCTCAGGCGAGAATAAAAAAATGCTCACTGGAAGTTTATTTTAGTTACCACAGGATTACAAGCTTGTTGTTTAAGTCACATTTTGAATCTAGTTTTTGGAAATTAAAGCAAAATTAATATTTAATTTAGTGCTAATGATAATACCAGACACTGTGATGACCCTTAATCTTAAAAACACCTTTTTTGTCCCAATTTTACAGTATAGAGCTTAGAGGTAGTAAATAATTTGCCAAACTAAAAAAATTTTCACAGGGCCGAATTGTGACCATGGCCTCTTGACCTTAATGCCTGTGTGTGCATCTAACTACTGGCCTGATGCTTTTTAGCAGGAAATAAAGTAGAGAATGAGTAAGATGAAATAATGTGATGCCTTTGAGCTTTTAGCTCCATATGTACAAACTAATTAAAAAATAATTTGCTGAGGGTAAATTGTGAAGGAATAAAAATTAATCTCACCGAAAAGTAGGAGTAAAAAAATACTTAAAGATACATACAAAGCTGGGCACATCCTGTACTGCTCCGTAATTAGCCGATGCAGTTGGGAGAAGTGCAGATGTGGTTTGGCATATTTGTTTCTAACTATATTTCTGTTTTAATTTATCATCTGTACCATGTAATATTCATTAAATTGAGTTGTAGCTTGCACAGGGCATTTAATAAGACTTTAGTACAATCAATTGATACCTCTTAAAAGGAATATATAAATTTATTATTTTCAATAAAATCACAACAGGGTCTTAGTAATTACATAGAATAATCTTCAATTTAGATAGAAAAACAAATGTCAAAATGGAAGCTAGAGAACTATGAAAGAGGAGTTTTGTCTTACGTTTTGCTTTATCAAAACATAGCATAAGTATGTTGTATTTAAAACAACATAATATTAATAAAGGAAAAACAAATAATCAAATACAGAAATAGAACCTTTGTAAGTATCCATAATAAGTCAATATTAGACAAAGATACTCATGGTTAAATTCAATGGCTAATTTTATTTATTTTTTATTATTTATGTATTTATTTATTTATTCATTTGGTTCTGTATCCCAAAGAAAATTAAAATGGAAACCTTCTTATCCACGTATAAAATAAAATTATAAATAAATTGATGTCTTAAATGTAAAAAAAATATCTCCCAGGAAAATTTAAGACAGTATTATTTACACAACCTGGGGCCTGAGAAATTCTGTCAAAATTGCAATGAAAGGCCAAACTTGTAAAACAAAACATAGATATTATTTATCTGTGTAAACATTTTTGAAAACTTCTACATTAACATTATTTAAATAGGAAAGCAAGTCTTGGAAAATTATTTGTAATCCAGATGACGTACAAAGAATAACTTTTTATGTTAAAATAAAAAACCAAAAAAGACCAGCCTTGAAAACTCACTGAGCAGAAAAAAAAACAGTTAGTCATACAAACAAAGTTTGATTTTGCTTATTCCACAGAACTAACTTGGCCTGGGTCATTTCTCGCTTATGCCTCTGAAAATCGTAAGTAAAACTTGAACTGTTTCCCAAGGTTGATTTAAGGTGACCACTGAAGATTCTAATATTATAACCAATCACTGTGAAGAAAAAACAGTCACTGCTTTCTCACTAGATAAGCTGCTTTATAGCAATATACCTTTGAGCCTCATTCCATTTTTAGTTTGAGTGCTCCTGGTTTACAAACTGCTTTTTGGTGTGTGGGTACAATAATCTTTTACTAATTACTACTTCAGTGATTCATTGGTTTTACTTCTGTTCTTTCTGAACTTTTGATACTCTACACAAAAGACTCTTAAAATGGAAGGGAAATGATAACTCAGTAGGCAAAGCATAATAACAGATAATTCATAAAGAATAAATGAAATGGTCAAGAAAATTTGCCCCAGTGCATGAGCAGGAAAAAAATAGAATAAAAGTTTCTCTTTATACCCGTTAGACAGATACATTAACCAAGACCTATAACATTTTTGGTGGAAGAATGAAAGGTGCTATTATACCTTTTTAGAGGAAACATAAAGTGTTAAAAGCCTTTTTCAGGCATGTATCTTCTATCAACATCTACTGAATTCAAAGTAAGCATTCCTCTGATGGAGCAATTCCATCTGGGGAAATTATTCCAATATTTAAGATAAATGATATTTACTGCAGCATGTTTTGAAGTAACCAAGAATTGTAAACAAAGTCACTGACACTCAATAGGAGGATCAGTGAATGGATCATGATAAATTCCTCCCATATTGTATTATGCAATCATTTCAAAGACTAAATTAGCAATGGCTGATGACTTAGTCTTAAAGAGATTTCCACATGGTAATTCTGAGTGAGAAAAGCAAGATATCAAGGTCTCATTTTTTGTAAACTAAAAACTGACCAAAATGTTATTTAAATATATATAAATATATATAGACATATATACAATAAATATGTGTCTATATGTTTATTATGAGTGTGCTTGCATACATGAAAGAATGTGTGTATGTACTATATGTACATGGTTATATAAATATAGAGAAAAATGTGGAGTTCATAATACTAGGTTTTTAATATGTTAAGTGGGAAGGTAAGATTGAAGGACAGGATGTTGATGGATGGGGGAAATAAAGACAAAAATCCCTCCAGAAAAAAAACAAGTATTATTTGATCTTTCTTATGTAAATGTGTCTATTTGTGTGTGAGAGGGGAGAGAATGAAAAATATACAAACGCATGCATAAATGACTATTACCAAATTGTTAAAGGAATAAAAGAATGAAGTCAGTTTAGTTATGTAAACAAAGTCATGCAAAACAAGAAAAATGAAGAATAAATCAGTTGATGTTTATATCTATAAGTAAAGATTAAATAAATATGAACGTATGTATAAGTGAAGACTAAGATTTTTCTTCCCTCCAGATACCAGAGTTACTGTGTTTCTACTGGATTTGTCATGTCCTTTTTCCTTGGAGATCCCTCTCCCCACCCCACCTCTGCAGACATAAACAACTCTCCCCTGACCCCCCCCACACACAATTACACTCACAAGCAGTCATGTGCCACAGACTTGTTCCTATGAAGCCAAACTTTAGTATCAGTCCATAAGCAACACTGGAAGATGTTGACATCAAATTTATTGTTAACACACCACAACGATATTGTCATTTTTATGAACTATGTGACAGTTTTATCAGATTATAAACTTTTAAGTGAGTCAATGCCCTACATAGTGTATTCTTTATGAAGACAAAAGAAAACACATTTTTTTCAGAGCCAAGGATAATTGTGTCCTTAAGCACTTTAACATAAACTGGGAACCACATCACTGATCTGGATTTGTTATCTTGGCTGCTAGAAGGAGCAGTGTCAAACACTGCTTCTGGTTTCACATATTTTTATTACTTTATTGAATCTCTACTCCAAATATCTCACTCATCTGTAGTTGTTTTAACCTAGGAATATTTTAAGTCATTTTAGACATTTCAGGGTCAATGTAGGTTATGCATACATATACACAAATAACAATAAGAGTCCTGAAACAAGAAGTGGACACCCCAACAGTGACTTGTGGGCACCCGGGAGAAAACAGATCTGAGCAACACCAACTAAGCGTGACTACTGCTCTTCAACAAGGAGAAAGCGGAAATTAGTACCATGACTCATGCATAGTTGTATATTTTCATTTAAAATAAACTAAATATATGTATATGTTCTTGTTATGGAAACAAATACAATTTTTGTGTTTTTACATTCTCAAAACGAAGAACCTCTACAGTACCAATATGTATGGATATCTGAACTTGAGGAAGGCAAAATTAGGTAACAAGTACCCCTTAAAGAATCCTATGGAAACCTAACAACGTCGAGTTTTGCCCCCAGTCTCAATGCATTCCAAATAAGTACTTTAAAGAACAAGCAATGTAGTAAGTAGCCAGCTTCTTTGAAATTGTACTGAATCTAGTCTCTTAAAAAGAAGTATGGGAAGAATAGCTAGCACAATTTTCTTTGCTTCAACTAATATTTTTCTTCCATCCACTTATCTGTGTCAGCATGATAATCAAAGCCAAAAAAATTCACTATGTTCCCATTCAAATAAAATGACTAATAGTTAATTATCTAGTTATGGAGCTTCTTTTCTTTGCACAAAATTTATCACACTATTGCACAAAACACAGAAAGGAAATAAGCGACCACTTACAACTGATATATATATATTTACATAGTTATATATAAATTCATTATATATTTATATATAAATTCATTATATACATGTAATGTATGTATTTCATTTTAAAATAGATTTACTCAATTTTCTAAAAGGTTTCTTGTTATATTATAGCCTTTTGGGCAAAAGAATCTATGTTGTTTCATGGTTAATAAAATGAATACTACATCTGTTCAAAAATAAAATTGTAAGAATTTAGATCACTGAGAGTCAGTCAAGAAATAATATATCAGTCTAATGTATCAAAAGTACAAAACTACTTCTCATTTTAATTAACCTTTATTCAAACAACATGGGAACAAACCTAAAAATTAAGGATAAGAAACAAGATTACTCGGGGAAATCCAAGAAAAGAGATACATTGAAAAACTCACATGAGGAGACATCTTCAAACCTTCACAAGAATAAGGCAGAATTTTTATTATAAACACAAATTTTTACTTTGTTACAAAATATCATTGTGTGGTTAACAGTTCGATTCAAACAGAATATATGAAAAGGCAGCTTCATTTCTAACGCATATAATAAAAAGGATGTGGGCAAGAAAGCTCAGAGTTATGCGTTAGCCAATTCTCTCCCGGACAGATGGAGCACCTGAGGCAGTTAGACTCCATTTCCCTGGCAGGACGGACCGTGGCCATCTAAGGGCAATGCAGGTGCTGCACACAGGGCAGGATACCACCTGTCCGTCACTAGTAGCATCAGGTATGCCCCAGGCAGTACATGGGTTTAGCATAAGTTCTGAATTCTTGAACCCAAAGCAGCAGATACCCAGATGACACTTGGTTTCAATAAAAGTATTCTATTTGGAGGTGACTCAAGTACATAGCAGATCCCTCACTCTAATAATAATTTGACTGCATTATTATTATTTTGAAACTTCCTGATTATATCAATCCAACTGCTTAATTGTTTCAACATCAAATTGTTTCAACATCGAATATACTTCGGATTCCTGTATCCCTGTCTCTAATATGAGAGGTATTCAATGAAGAGAAGTCTGGCATCATTTGAGGATACCGCCAGTAAAATACGAGAGGGAAACGACACCACATCTGACCAGTGTGGTTCAGTCAGTTGGGCATCCCAAATCAAAGGCTGCTGGTTCAATCCCAGTCAGGGCATAGGCCTGGGTGAGCATTTAGTCCCAGGCTGGGTGCCTGGAAGAGGCAACTGATAGATGTTTCTTTCTCATATTTATGTTTCTCTCCCTCTCCATCCCCCTTCTACTTTCTCTAAACATAAATAAAATCCTTAGGGCACAGCTTCGGTACAGTGTCAGGAGCCTGAGGCTGAGACTCACTGGAGGGAGCTGCGCAAGCATCCCACCACCCCTGATAGAGAGCGCACTGCTACTGGGCTCTTCCCTTCCTTCCCTCACTCCTTTAGGATGATGAGTGACTTTAAAGAAGACGGTGCATACGGGATATATTCTATTGATTTGGGAGGGAGGGGAACAGGCATAGGTGTCAGAGAGAAGCATGGATAGGTGACCTCCTGTGCTGGAGGTGACCTGACTAGGCAGTCAGCCCACACCTAGAAATGCTCTTAAGTCAGAGAGGGTCATGGAAGGGGCTGAGACCCTTAGTCAGCCAGACAGGGGAAAGTTCCCCACCAAGAATGGGTTCTCTGCTTTGGAGATAGGTGAAAACTGCTAGAGACAAACCCACCCAACGTCTTTCTCTCTTTTTTCTTCTTCCTCTCTTAAAAGAACAAAGCGCAGGTTTCGTGTTTGTGGCTACCCTTCCTGGGCCCCTACAAAGGGAGGGTGGTGCAGTCTGGAGTCACTCGAGGAGAGTCCGGAGTGGGAGGCACTGGGGAATGTCTTGGGGGAGCAGCTGTGGGTTTTTCAGGGCCAGATTTACCTGGACTCCACAACATCTATCTTTCCTGAGAAGAGCTAGCCCCTCCCAGGAGGAAACCTTTCCCTGTGGGATATGGCTCCCCCTACCCTCTGGAAATCCTGCTGCCACAAACTCTGAGAACCTGTTCTCTCCACTCAGCACACTTTTTGTTCTTTTCTCAGTTTTGCTCTGTCTTAGTGTTCTGTTTTGTTTGTTTGTCTGTTTTTCCTGCCGTGTCTCCCACTCTGCACCTTAGTCCTTGCTGAGGAGACAGTACCATAAACAGACTCAGGGGTCATCAGAGACTGGTGGTAGGGGGCAGCCAATCTGTAGACTATCCTGGGAAACAACTGCTGCTCCCCTCATGAGGGAGCCACAGAAACACCCTCCCAGCATCCCGCAGACCCAAAATACAGGCTCAGGACCCCTGCCCTGCAGACACTTATGCAATCACTGCAGAAAATAGTAAGGAATTTCCTCAAATTACTAAAAATGGAACTGCCTTTTGATCCAGCAATTCCACTGCTGGGATCATATCCTAAGAATCCTGAACCACCAATTCAAAAGAACCTATGCATCCTGATGTTCATAGCAGCATTATTTACAATAGCCAAGTGCTGGAAACACCCTAAGTGCTCATTAGTACATGAATGCATTAAAAAACTGTGGTACATTTATAGACAGAATGCTAGGGAGCAGAAAGAAAGAAGAAGGAATTCCTACCCTTTGTGACAGCATGGATGGAACTAGAGACTATTATTCTAAGTGAAATAAGCCAGGCAGTGAAAGACAAATACCATATGATCTCACTTATAAGAGGAATCTAATGAACAAAATAAACTAACACGCAAACAGACCAGAGACATGAAAACAGAGAACAGATAGACAGCTGCCAGAAGAAAGGGGTGAGAGGAATGGTGGAAATAAGGGAAGGGACTAGTCAAAGAACAAGTGTGAATGACCCGTGGACATGGACAGCACTGTGGAGATGGACTACGGGAGCCAGGGGTGGGGCGGAATGGAGGAGGACAGAGGGGGAAAACGGAGACAGCTGTAATAGAATAAACAAGAATAATAAAATGAAAAAAATTAAATATTTAAAAAAAGAGAAAAAGGTGCCATGTCTATTTGAAAAATATATTTATTGACAGAAGAAAACATCTTAAAAATAAAATTTGGAAAATTTTATTATTATGTAAAAACAATTTATTAGGGTTAGATAGCTTCAGTTATGTCATTTAAGTTGGGAAAGGAGGGGATACTAGTGCCCACTAATTTATCCATTCATACCTCCAACCACTCACTCAAAACACATTATGAGCTTTTATGCCTGTAATTTGGGAAGATTATTACTGGTGAAACTTGTGTAATGGAGAAATTTCCATGGGGTTTTGCTCTCAGAATTGGCAATATAATATCAGATCAATGATTAAGTGAATACTATAGTCACTTCATTAAGTGAATTTTGCCTCTTTTAGTTCAAAAATAGCCTATCGACATAGCCACTTGGCTAACATGCTGATTCCACATGTTTATACATTAACAAAATATTTGAACAAGTCATTTGAAGCAAAATAAAAAGAAGCAAAGGTCATTTTGTTGAGTTAAACTC
>PVKM010030280.1:0-17358 GCA_004027735.1 Carollia perspicillata
AAGTTCAAATTCAGCTTCTTAAATTGTTATTTTAAATCTTCCACAATTGAGTCCCCTTCTATTTTTCAGCCTAATTTTTTGCTGCTTTTATCCTTAAGCACTTACCTTGTGCTTTATTGTGACCAGACACGTACTGTTACATATGTTGTAGGTTTGCTCATATTCCCCTGGCTGCACAGAACTTCCTCTACCCATACCCTTTCAGACTTTCTAAGAGTAGGATCTTGAGAACATAAGGTATTCATTATTTTTAAATGTTAAGCCTCACGCATCGACATCATTCCTGCTGATTCAAGGGCTGTTTTTGAGAGTGTCAGCAGGTATTTGATAAAAACTGCATTTAAACATGAAAAGCCTCATTTCATAGGGAATCTAATAGGGTTATACTACCAAAATCTCAGAAAGCAAAAAACTTTGACGAAGTGTAACTTTAAATTATTAGAAAAATGAATAAGCAAGAAATGAAAGCATAGGTCTGCAACAAAACATGTGCACAGGTGTTCATCATAGCTTTATTGATAATAGCCAAAAAATAGAACTACCCAAATGTTCATCAAATGATTCATATCTAAACAAAATATGGTCTCTCCATACAATGGATATTATTTGTCATAAAAAAATGAAGTAGTGATCTACGCTACAACAGAAACAAATCTTGAAAACATGTTAAATGAAAGAAGCCAGATACAAAAGCCTACATATTATATGATTCCATTTGTAGGAAATGTTCTGAATTGGCAAATCTATAAAGAAAATGGATTAGTGATACCTTCAGGCTTGGGGGGGGGGCATAAGAAGATTGAAAGATGAAGGCTAAAGGGAACATCATTTCTTTCTAAGTTTTGAAAATATTTTAAAATTGATTGTGGTGGTGTGTGCACGATGTTCCGAATATACTAGAAGCCATTGAATTGTACACTTTTAATGGGTGAATTGTATGGTATGTGAATTGTATCTCAATAAAAAGTTTTTTAAAAGAAAGTTTATAAGACCTTTATTCATAGATGCCAAAATTAGAAGCAACCACAATGTCCAAGGTGAATAAATGAAGTTTATTCAACACTAAAATGAAATGAGTTATTAAACCATGAGAGGACATGGGGAAACCTCAAATGCATATTACTAAGTGAAAGAGGCCAATTTGAAAAGGCTACACACTGTATGAGTCCACCTAGATTATATTCTGGAAAAGCAGAACTCTCATGACAGTAAAAAAAATCAGTGATTTTCTGGGTTTATGGGAGAGAATGAGATAAACAGCCATAAAAAAGAATTTTCAGGGCAGTGAACCTGGTCTGTTTGATATTATAATGGTAGACACATGTGATTATACATTGTCCTAAACCCATAGAATATACTACACCAAGAGTGAACCCTCATGGAAACTCTGGACTTTGGGTGACAGTGATGTGTCCAGGTGAGTTATCCATTCCAAAAATGTCCACTTGGTGTTGGATGTTGATAGTGGGGAAGCTTGTGCCTCTATGTGTTGGGGGCATACAGGGCTATGCACTGCCTGCTAAATTTTGCTATGAAGCTAAAGTGCTCTAAACCAGAAAGTCTAAACAACAAACAAACAAACAAACAAATAAGAGGTGTAATAGGAGGAAGGAGAAGGGAGAGGGGAATACACTCTCACAAGGCCTATCTCAGTTGGCATAGACTCTGAAGTTTTCCCTGACTTCTCTATCCACTGTGTCCTGGCTAAAGAATTAATTGCTTTTCTTTTTAATGTTTGTATTGTGTTCTTATTCCTACTTATTTAATAATTTCTGTCACTTTATTTTAGTTGTATGCAGATCACTTAGAGAAAGATTATATTTACAAGGTCCACAAAACCAGTCAGGTGAGGCTGCTCCAGACAAGATCTTCCCTAAGGCTTTGGCACTGGAAGGTTGCATCCTACCACCAGAGGACTAAGGAGATAATAGCTTAGCACCATGTAACCTATCTCAGCTTCTGGTTGTGTGGTAGGCTGAATGTTTGTGTTCTGCCCAAACTTCATAGTTGCACCCCTAACCCCAATGTGACAGCATTAGGATATGGGGCCTTTGGGAAGTGTTTAGATTATAAGGATAAAACCCTCATTAATAGGATTAGTGCCCTTAGAAAAGAGACCCCAGAAAGATTTTTTCCCCTACATGAGATGGTAGAAGGAAGACAGCAGTCTATGAATGGGAAAGTGGGCATCACCAGACACTGAATCTGCTGGTACCTTGATTTTGTACTTCCCAGCCTCTAGAGCCATGTGAAATAACTGTTAACCAGTCTATTGCATTTTAATTATAGCAGCTAGAAATGACTAAGACAGGGATTTTCATAGCTGTTAGGAGACTGATGTAGATGTCAGAATGCCTGTATTTTAGAGAATAAAAAGAAGTAGGATCAAACCAAAAAAATGAAATATTAAAGTAAAAACAGAAGATTTTTTATTTTGAAAATAATGGATTTGTGATATGTGTATCCATGTGTGTAGGATGTCCTGAAAGTGTTTATGTGTTTAAGCTTCACTAACCTCAGAGAAATAATTGCTACAGATTTACCCCCAAGATCATTTGAAGGTTTAATTATTTACACTTATTATATACTTGTAATGCTGTTGGTGGGAATTATATTCTTCCATGGGATCAAAAGAAAAGCATTTCAAGGACACATGCATGAGAGATTGTGGTGTGGCATGGTTTATTTGTGTGGTAGAAGCTGCCCTGTGGGTTTCCAAAGTCCCATCTTACCATGAAAGAAGTCCAACTGAGTCCTCAGCAAGGCCAAGATAAAAGCCAATGTCCAGAGTTCCTGCTCCATAGTAAAGTCCAGTCCAGTCCAGCATCTAACTAGCTTAGCACGTGTTTCCAACTGCAGTCCATTTCAGGCTCCCTTTGTTAGTCTGCGTGTGAAGACCACATGGCCATAGAGAAAGGTAACAATATGTGGGTTGGGAGAAGGTCACCCATACAAGAGACAGCTTCTTTGTTCCCTTGGGGTTGTGTTGGCTTGCGTGTGGGACAGACCAGGTGATTTCTCAAAATGATCAATTTCTCAAACTATCATGTACTTTGGGTAGGTCCATCTCCCAGCTAATCCCTTCTTTGCCCAGGCTGGACTGACAGGCCTCTCTGGTCCAGTACCTCCACCTGCACCATTTGGACTTCTGTTGCACATATGCTTGCCTTCCTCTGCTCCCACTTGGTCCACTTGGTAGCAGAGTGGGGAAGGGGAGGAGTGTTAATCCTCTTGGAGAAATGCTGTAATTCCCTGGAGTGTGAAGCTGCAGCTTCCTGGTTATACAAGCAAACAGACTTATGCTTCCCAGTTTGTTAAACTCAATGTCTAGTTCCCTTTGCTCCCCTCTTCTAGACAAACATTGAAGGTAACAATTTTGGTTTTGTGAATAGTGAGTAATAAATTATTGTTTTAATTAGTCCCTCTGATTGAAGACAGTAAAGGCTAACCAAATCAATTAAAATTTGATATTTAAGCACTTAGAACACTGAGTATAAAAGAACATTAACTTCTATATCTGTGTTTGTGGAAGAAAAACTTTCTCTAGGAATGATGGATTTAAGGACATACAGGATCCTGAGAGTAAATGTATGGGTACAAGCAAAAATTCCAAGCAGTATTTCAGACTTTTAAGGTGATGAAATTTGTGAGCCCCAGATCAAGGTTTTCAAACATTAAAGGGAGACTCATCTGGGTTATAGATGGAACAAGGAGAACATTCATTAAGGTACATATATATGATATAAGGTGGGTTAGAAAATAGGATGGCAGAGTAAGTCAGAGGGACATAGAGGGAAAAAAAGGTGGGTGGAGAAAATCTGCTGGGCTAGTGTTGGGAGAAGAGATGTGAACACACCCTCTTGAAACCCTTTGTGACTCTTCAATGCTCAGTGATGCCAGGCCTGGCAGTAAAGGCAGGAGTCTGCACTCTCAGAGCTCAGTTGCCTCAGGCAGCTTTGCCATTCAGACAATGACATTCAGCCAGTTTCTGAATAGCCTCTCAGAGCTTTATCTGAGCTTCTGCTCAGACGCTTTAGATTATAACCACACCCTCATTTACATCTCTGTGTTGTGGTTGCTCCTGCTCTTCTTTTATTTCCTGGTGAAAATATCAACCTTCTGGGAAAATGAACCCACACCAAAGGTAAAAAACCCTGGAAGAGCCCCCAAAGAGATTCTTTATTGTTGTTACCATTTCTAGTCCTGCATTTATACATGAGTTTAGTTGAGTTAGAGAGATACCTAAGATGGTAAGTCCGAGGATCACTCTTCTAAGGGGAAAGACCAGGCAGGGTTAGGGGTTCAGGGAGGACTCAGGTTACTATCTGAGGCTCACACACCATCTGGGTGTGGTGGAAGTTT
Organism: Carollia perspicillata; assembly: GCA_004027735.1. Classification (NCBI taxonomy): domain Eukaryota; kingdom Metazoa; phylum Chordata; class Mammalia; order Chiroptera; family Phyllostomidae; genus Carollia; species Carollia perspicillata. The sequence goes on from PVKM010030280.1 coordinate 4,363, forward strand.
CTGAATAAAACCCCAAACAGTGATTTCATGGCTCTGGGTTGGGTTACTTTGAGTTTGGGATCTCTGTAGAAGATCCAGCTTCACTAATACTTCACCATTTGCCATATTCCATTGTGAAGCTTCACTAGACAGGCTTTCCCTTGTATTGTGCTGATTAGGAGAGCAGTGCTGAACTCCTGAGAGCCTCTGAGCAGAGGCTGGAGCCTGAGCTCTGTTCCAGGTTACAGGGTCCTATCTGAGGGATCATATGTGTGACTGTCGGCCTCAGATTCTATGCCTTGAGCAGCGGACTTCTAACTGAGAATACCAAGAGTGGACCTCATAGACACGTATTACTTTGAGGTTTTCAAAGAAGAAAAAATTGGAAATATTTTTGAACAATAGAAATTGATAAAAGGAAGGAATATGAAATTCTAGTAATTAAAATTGAGTTATATTATTCTTAGATTATGAATGTCTGAATTTCCTAAGGAGAGAAATGACTCTTCTTTTTTTCAGTGTCAGGGCAGAGCCAAAAGAACAAGGAAAGGTGGGAAACTGAAAGGTAAGTTTCTGCCTATTCTACTTGAGCTCCCCAAGGGTGACCCGGTTCCTCCTTTCCATTAAATCCCAGGTTCATGATCTCTGAGGCTGTCGGTTGCTCGATACAATTCCTCTCAGGAAACAGAGCCCACAGATGAGAGGCTTGTGGGAAGACAGTCAGAACCTGAGACTCTTCTCAGATTCTCTGCTCTATCATCTCTGGGTATGAAGCAGTGATGGACCTGGGCCATGGGTGTTGCCCAGTAGATGTCAAGACTCAGAACTTGTATCTCCTGACTTTGAGAAAGTTCTTCGACTTCAGGATGATCAGATTCCTCGTTGTTGTAACTACTGACCTCTCTGCTTCACAGAGTATTTTTTAGCATCAAATGAGATAATGTTACTGAAAGTAGTTTATAAATGAAGCCACACATACAAGGGAACCATTTTAATATTATCACTGACCATATGACACCATCTACTGAGTCTTGGGACTTTCCAAGTTTATTATCTTAATGCTCTCCCATAAAGATACTCCTCTGTAATACCTGCGCTTCTACCTTCATCCCATGTAAACTACTCTCCTGGTTTCCCAGGTTGGAGATACTATCAGAGGGAAGAAGAGGAGAAAAAGGTGCTGATTTCTATGTTTAAAAGGTGACTTGTCTTTCCCCCTTTTTTCTGATACTCTTTAGCATGTTCTATGCAATTTCAGGGATTCAGTGCAGCTTTCCATAGCCATGGGAGTGGGTTGCCATAGGAATGGGGATGTGAATGAAGGCCTTGGGGTGAGTGGTATTGAGTGCATTGTGAAGTCATGGATGTGGGGTAATGTGAAGGGGCAGCAGGCTTCAGGTGGCCCCACCCCCATAGGCAAACAGGTCCTCCTTTCCTTGTTCTGGTCCTGGCTGCATCTTTGTACCTCGTGTCTCCTGCAGCCCCCTTGGCCAGCATCATGATTCCACCCACTTCCGTCAGCTGTTGTGTCCAGACCCCTCCTGTGAGGTGTGCAATAACGCAACCACTGAGATGGATCAGCTGCTGTTCTCACTGGCCCTGGAAGATTCTACTCCCTCTGGGGCCCCTCAGGCTTCCAAAGCTCCTGTGACTAAGCCATCATTCACTGAGTCCCCTGCCTTCTCAGCAGTCCCTCCAGGAGGCCTAATACCACTTCTTCTGCCTGAGCCTTTCCCACCACGCCCCTCCGTTCTCTGCCTTAATCCAAGGACTCCCTTCCGTAATTTTCCATTACCATCACCACTGGTTCACTCTCTGCCACCAGAGTCTTTTCCTCCTCTGAAATCCAAATTCCTAGTGGACCATTCCCCATCCCAACCCCTTGACCTTCCCTCTCTGCCATCACATGATAATCATAGTGCAGATGCTCCTGTCCAACCAGAAGACCCTCTGACCCTGAATACCATCTTTCTTGACTCTTCTATGACCCAAGATATCAACCCCTTGCCTCAATCCCTGCCCCAATCTCAGCCTCTATCTCCCACTCAGGTCCAAGCCCAGGCTCACCTTCAGTCCCCACGCCCAATCCTATCATCCAGCCCCATATACCAGATTAAGAGCTGTGGAGCCAATTTCCATAGACTCCAGAATGAATTGGACTGTCTCAACTCATCTCAAATTCAACAACTCGAATGGAATGTGTTGCAGAAGCATCAGGAAAGTCTGTGGGGTTTACCCTCTATGGTCCAAAAATCCCAGAAGAATTTTGTTCTTTAACTGCCAACAATCCTTACCGCCAGTCTTCTTGAGCCCATGTTTACTTTCCATCTTTCCTGTAAAATTTCCCCTCAACAATGAACTTTGGGAGAAACTAGAACACCTTAAAGAGAGGCTCATCCAACACCAATGGGGCCTGCCCCACAGGATATCACTGATGAGTCCTCTAGCGATTTCTCCAGTATATCTGAGTAATAGAGAAATTGTGGCCTCTCCTGCATCTCTTTGTGTAAGGGTCAGAGTAGCGAAAATCTAAATATTGGATTGAGCCAACCAGGACGCTTCTCTAGGAGGAGCTCAGAAATGCTTTAGCTAGAGGAGGAGGAGGGGAAGGATGACAAACACAGCCCAGAGAATGATCCAAAAGATTATCTGTTGAAGGACTCAGAGGGTGCTTCAGAAAAGGATGTGGTACATGACTCTGAGAAAGACCCAGACAGTTACATGAGTCTGTCAGGAGAAAATTCAATGATGTTAGGGCAGAGTATAAATCAGACATGAATGGAAAGTGTCCTGAAAATGCATTTGAGCCAGAAGTTTGAGGGAATCAATGAGAGTCAGCTCCCTGGGTCTGTGCATAGTTAGTAACACACTATCGGGCAGGCACTTGTTGTGAAATCCCCCACTGAAATAAAACAGAGAAGGTGGCCACCATCAGTGGGTGGGAACAACTGCCCTAATACTTCCCAGGAGCTTTCCTTTCTTGAATCCAGTGCACAGCAGATGCTGGAAGCCCATATTACCAAGTGTCCTGTGAGGATGTTGTGTAACTTCTCTCCATGTTCCTTCAATCCATAGAGATCTTTAATTTGAAAGATACTTCATCTCAGTTTTCAACCTACATGTTTTCTGAGATGGATTCCAAATCTGGTGGCTTCATGCTCCTTAGAAGAAGCTCTAAAATCCTTAAAAAAGACAAAGGGTATAGCAACTTCAATTGCCATCCTGAATTATCCTCTCCTTGCCACATCTCTTGTGGGCAAGGAAGAACAAAGGACCCTAAGACCATCACCCTCTAATATCCACCATAGGCTTGCAGAGGAGGTTTAGAGAATTGGGGATGTTACACAGACGCTTCTGCCTGTCACAAACAGCATCATTGGCAAAGCAAATCAGAGACATTCTCCAATAGCCAAAATTTGCCCCTGTGGAAGGCTAGGCAGGACTGAACAGTAGCCAACAGATCAGTGTGTGAATTCCAAGAATATACTAAAAATGGGAAAAGGCAGAAAAAATGGAGAAGAAATCAGAACCTGTTTCTAAGTGCAATGTGTTCAGGGCTGAGAGCTTGATGCTCTTCAATCCAAACCTAGTGAATGAGAGTAAAGTAGAAAGTACTCTAGCCACTGAAAGTCCCCAGAAAAGATGTCAGTTGTCAAAGATCCTAAATTATGAGACCTTACAGTTAATTGCTGAGTCAAACTCTAAATAGGAGAACAGGAAGCATAGCCAGGCCCAGGGCCAACCCACTGACATGTCACATGACTCAGACAGCTTGATTTCCAAAGCTTCATGCTCACAGTGTCTCCAGTGTGGACGTGGGAGCTTCCCAGATGTTGCATGTCCATCTGGAGGACAGAGGAGCCAGTATGGAGCAGTGGCAGGAGCCTTGGCTCCTTAAGCACATCTTAAGCTTGTCCCAGGGTAACAAGTTCCCAGCACTGCAAGAATAGTGAGCCCCACAGGCTCCAATCAGAAGAGCCTGGTGGAGGGATGCAGGGTTGGCAACATCTCAAACTCAAAGAGCTTTCCTACTCTGGATGAGGCACACTTGGGAGCAAGTTCCCCCAGACTCTGTCACAGAAGGGACAGTTTTCTCCTAAAATCCTTTTCAGAAATAAATCCATTAGGTGCTTATTTCAATAACTTTGTCCTGGTATAAAATGCAAAAAGCAAGAAAAGTCCTAGCAACAGGGCAGCCCCATTTCATCCGCACAGAGCAGAGGCCCAGTTAAAAGAGATGCCTTCAGTGGAATGAGGGAAACTCAGAAACTCATGACAGACATTGGGAAGTTTCTAGAGTAGAAATTGGTGTTTCAGCAGGCAATAGACACCACCTGCTCTCCAGACACCTACCCATCCTGCCCCCTGGTCAGTGAAGTTTGGGAAAGCTCAGCAGAAGGCAGCAGTGTGGGCCTGGGTGGAGTCTGTCCAGGGGCAGCCTTTCAACTCCAGGATTCCCTCCAATAAAGTGACAAATACAAAGTTCTGCTGCCCAGCAGCTCTCTTTGCTGGACAGAGTTTTGCAAAGAGTAGAGAAGTCAGAGACAAGGCAGACACCACCAAATCTGTGGCCATAAAGCACCAGCAGTTATGTCAGAAGCACCCCCTATCTGTGCCCCACAGGGAGACTGTGCCCCATCCAAGCCCCACCTGTGGGCCTCAACCTGCCCAGGGGCCTCCTGCTTCTCTCAGCACTGCTGAAGGTCCTGTGTTCAGAGATCAGTCTCTATTCAGACAGAAAATGTTGCTCCAGAATTTTCTGGGGGAAAAAAATTCCCATACCAAAATAATTCCTTCCCTGTAGATAATATTGATTCAGCTTAATAAATGTTTCTCTAATAACAGTGATGTCTTTTCTGTGTACTGTATTGGGGGCATGGGTTCAGGGTATCTCATGATTTGTGCTTAAAGGAAAAAAGTTAGGGTGGCACTGATTGCTTTCTTTCACTTCCAAAAGTGACCAGTCCCCCTGGAATTCTTGTTGAAAAATATTGATATCATGCTAACCTCCCCAAAAGCCTATTTCCTCCCTGAAGAAGTTTGAGGACATGGGTTGTCACTTACCTCTTAGGTTAGCATTAATAAACATGTATAGCAGCCCACACCTTTCCCCTGAGAGAACGCTCTCCATGTGTATAGATTGAGGCACAAAAATGGGGTGACTGTCTTAGAGAGCACTTGAGGTAATTTTTGCAGTAAAACTTGTGAATATTGGGTGCAAATTTAAAAAAACAGACCTCCACCACAGCCAACTCTCACTACCACACCTGTATTTTCTTGTCCAGAGTTATGTCATTGACCCTACAATGACTGAAGATTAGGGTCACAAAAATGCAGAGTTTGTGGAAGCCTGGGAAGGACAGTAGGTGGGAAGAGGCCTGGGGCAGGGAACTGGAGGAGGTGAGCAGGCAGTGGAGGGCTATGACATCCACGTAGATTGAGCTGCCAGTAACCCTGCCTCCCAATTCCCACATCATCCCATACTGGGTCCCTTACATCCACTTCAGTGTAGTTACTGCCCCACTGTTGAGCTTATTGCCAAGAACACCTCTGCCATCTGCAACAGTATGGTCTGACCTTCCACCCTTTGACCTTAAACGTCTATCATTACAGTTTATATGCCCCTAGTGAATTTTCCAACCCCACGTCATTTTTCCACTTACTCCTCATCAATCCGCCAACCTCTTTCTTCCTCCTTCACCAAAATAGGCTAGATGATCTCACTGGGAAAACAGCACTTAAAAAGCTACGATACAAATCAGCCCCTTCAAATTCCATTTAATCTGGTCGGTCTGTCTAGCAAAAATTCAACCCTTGGTTTTTCCAGAAGTGCCTTCCTCTTAGTAACTGATCACTATTGGATTACATCTCGCAATGAATCTACTGGTGCCCCAGAGCTACCTGGAAATCGTTCATTCATTCCACAAACAATTATCCCATGCTTACTAAAGTGGACCAAACAAATGGAGCGTAGGTCCCTGTTTCTTTATTCCATTCTCTCTCCAAAGCTACTCAAATCTATTTCAAATTTCACCTGCCAAGACTGAGTCCATCATCACTTACATGATGTGCTGGACCACTGTTCTCAGAGGACCTAGAAGCCTTGAGATGGGAACTTTTCAACAAAACACTTTCACATTCTTTCTCTCCCCTTTCCTTCCTGTCATATGGAAAGTAGTTTCCCTCCCAACCTCAAAGAAATGACACTTCCTGAAATCATCTTATTGAGGGATAGCTAAATTCTAGACTTGATGGACTGATACATCCCTGCCAGGTATCCTCCCCCCACCCCCTTATGAGGTACCTAATATATTTTATTTTTTAAAAACTTATTATTACAAAAATACATAAACACACACCAGCACAGATAAAATAATATATCTCCCCAGTTACCCTCACCCAACTTTCACAGTCATTATTTGGCATATGTATGACAATCCGTTTTTTACATTATGATTAAAATGAAAAAGGCCCATTGAAACATCTTGCCATCCATCTCACAGACATATGCTGTGTGCCCAGGTCAAAGCTCTCACACTTCTTTGATATTTATCACGTGTGGAACACACTTATGCACCACAGATGTAAACAGCCTTGGTGATGAGAAAGCATGAGCTTTAAAGGCTTTGGCAACCAGTTCTGCTCTGCCTTTTAGTCGACCCTGAGGAGTCCTTTGAGTGAATTCTCTCAACTCCATTCAAGAAGTAATTTTACAGAGCAAATCCATCACACAATATTGCTGTTTCTTAATCACACAGTAGCTGTACTAATATGCTAACAGTAGAGAAGTAGAAAAGTATGCAATAGGCATTGTTGTATGTGGTTTTAAATATTTAGAAAGTGTTTTTCCTGTTGCACATGAAGATGACTATAGGAGACCATTCTGCATGGCGTGTGCCCACCTCCCACTCAGAAAGGCCAGTGGAAAGCGAGGTCCAATGCACAGGACCCACATCCATGGGTACGTTCTCCCATGGGGAATCAGCCTGCATTGAACCTAGACTGCTATGAGACTTGCTTTTGCTAAAACTCCCTCACCCTGAATTGAGGCAGCAGGTGCTTACTGTAACTTCCTAAAGTCTGTGCTAAACCTCCCCAGTATGGAGTGTAACTGGTTCAACCACTTTTGCCCTTGGTTTGCAACATCCTTCTCTTTGAAGTAATTAGCATCATTCTTTCCTTTGTTTTCTGTAAAAGGTAACCACCTAAAATGAACCTGTGCATAGTAAATGAGGACTGTCCTCAATGTGATGTGCCCAGAAAAGCAATATAAGCTTGTCAAGGCAAGGGTTGGCGTGCTCTCCTCTTGAGAGAGGGGTGGTGCCATCCCTTTCTCTCCACAGGACCCAGTAGTCTGTGTGAATTTGTCTCATTTCATCCATAACACAAATCCTTGGACCCCACGAGCCAGAGTCCACATCAGATGACAAACTCAGTAAATGAAGTATACTTATTGATCTTTTTTTCTTCCCCAAATGCCATTAAAAGTAAAAAGATTACCATCGATGAAAAGATGCCCATCATCACTAGTCATCAGAAAAATGCAATTAAAAACACTATGAGATAGTACTATGCACACATAAAAGTATCTAGAATCAAGAAGTCAGATGAGTATCATGGAGAATGTGAAGAATATTGAACCCTCATACACTGCTGCTGAGAATGAAAAATGGTGCAGCCACTTTGGAAAACAGTCTGGTACTCCCTCAAAGTGTTAAACATAGAGTTACCATATGACCCAGCAATACCACCTGTAAGTATATACTGAAGAGATATGAAAACATGTTCACAGAAAACTTATAAATATTTCTGATTTTATTTATTGAGATCCTCTGTCTTTTTTCTTTATGAGTCTAGTTAAAGCTTTATCTTGTTTCATTTGTATTGTTTTCTTGGGTTCTATTTTGTTTATTTCCTCTCTGATCTTTATTGTTTCTTCCTTCTGTTCTTTTTCTGGTTCCTTTAGGTGTTAAGGTTAGATTGACTATTTGAGATTTTTCTTGTTTCTTAAGGCAGGCCTGTATTGCAATGAATTTCCCTCTTAAGATTGCTTTCACTGTGACCCATCGATTTGGAATCAGTTGTGTTTTCATTTTCATTTGTCTCAAGGTCTCTTTAGATTTCTTCCTTGATCTCATTGTTAACCCTTTCTTTCTTTTAGTATGTTATTTAGCCTCTGTGTGTGTGTTTTCTTTTATTTTCCTTGTAATTTCTAGTTTCATACCATTGTGGTCAGAGAAGATGATTGGTATGACATCATCTTCTTAAATTTGAGACTTGTTTTGTGATTTATCCTAGAAAATGTTCTACGTGTACTTGCAAAGAATGTATTTTTTACTGCTTTGGGGTGAAATGCTCTAAAAATATCAGTTAAATCCATCTAATGGGTCAGTTCAGGTTGCTGTTTCCTTGTTGATTTTCTGTCTGGAAGATCTATCCACTGATGTCAATGAGGTGTGAAAGGCCCCTACTATGACTGCTTTACTCTTGACCTCTCCCTTTATGTCTGTCAATATTGTTTCATATATGTAGGTGCTCCTACATTGGGTGCTTACATGTTAAATAAGGCTTAAATCCTCTATTTGGATTGATTCCCTTATAATTATGAAATGTCCTTTGTCTATTGTAAGAGCCTTTGTTTTAAAGTCTCTTTTGTCTGACATAAGTATTGCTATCCTTGCTCTTTTTTGTTTCCATTTGTGTGAAATATCTTTTTCCATCCCCTTTTTTAAAGTCTGTGTGAGTCATTTGATTTGAAATGGATCTCTTGCAGACAGTATATGTATGGATCTTATTTTCTTATCATTTTCTTAAGATGATTATTGAAAGGTCTGTAGTTAATGCCATTTTATTATTCATATTTATGTTTTTCCCCTTGTTGTTCTTAAAGATGTCCCTTTAACATTTTTTGTAATACCAGTTTGGAGGTGATGTACTCCTTTAGCTTTTACTTGTCTAGGAAGCTCTTTATCTCTCTTTTGGTTTGTAGTGGTATTCTTACTGAAAAGATTAGTCTTGGTTGTAAGTCTTTGCTTTTCATAACTGAATATTTCATGCCAGTCCCTTCTGATGCAAGAGTCCAGATGGGTAGTAGACTTCTGAGGGGATCACTTTATAAATTAGATAAATGTCAAACCATTATACTGCATACTTGAAGCTATTGTAAAATAATATTGAATGTCAACTGTAATTGAAAAATAAACAAATGTTCATAGCAGTATCACTCATAGTAGTCAAAAGATGGAAAAAACCCAAATGTCCAGAAACAGATCAATGGGTAAGTAAAACATGATATAACCATACAATATAATATTGTTGGCAATAAAAAAATACAAATACATGCTATAACATGGGTGATCCTGGAAAACATTATTCTGGGTGAATGAAACCAGTCACAAATATTCACATATGATTCCTTCCCTCTGAAATATTAATTTAGGCAACCTACAGAGTCCAAGTAGATTAGTGGTTACTTAGGGCTATGGGGAGGGCATAGGAGAGAGGTGATAGCTAAAGGTTCCAGTGTTTCTTTTTGAAGTTATGAAAATATTTAGAAATTGACTGTGGTGATACACATATTTGTGAATATACTAAAAATTGTGGAACTATACATTATAAATGGTTGAATTGTGTGTGAACTATCATTTCAATAAAATTGTTAAAAAATTAAGAGTTTAAAAAGAATATGTGCTTAAGAAAGACAAGAAGGGAAGAAGATAGGACGAAAGATGTCGACACATTTTTGGAAGATGGAAATCCAGGTGAAGAGTAGTGACTAGGAGGGCAGAGGACGTGCTGGCAAACCCATTCACACCACAAACCCCCGGAAGACAAATGAGCTGGTGGCATCAGACAAGAAACTAGGGGTTCCATGCTGTTAATATACTGATATTTTTATTTTGCATTGTGTATATTTTGTGAAAAAAAGTATTTTGGGAGGAGGGTGGTTGTCTTTTATTATTTTGTAAAATCCTGTTTGTAATGTTAGCATGTTTCAAAGGTGCGGAGAATCCCAGTTTTCTTGGGTGGGACAGTATCAGACAATTGCAAAGCTGGCATCGAACACTTCTAGGGACAGGTTATAAAGGTGGTGGTGGCTGGGGGAATCAAGGGCAGAAATATCAAAGTTCTGGTAAAATTCAGGGCATGGATCAATGGTCCATTTTTAAATGAATTTATTTGAAAGTAATTAAACCATGGAAAAGTTACACGTGTGGAAAACAATATACCTTTAACTGAGATTTACCTACTAAATTTTGACCCATTTATGATCTCTTCTGTCTTTCTCTTTGTTTTTGTGTACTATGAGCACATTTCTGAATATTCGAGAATACTTTTCTTGTATTATATACTTTCTCCTATTTTTTTATTGTATATTTCTTAAGAAAAAATATTCTCTTACATACAGAACAGTCATTTCCTTCATAAACTTAAGATATGGCACAAAACCTATAACTAATCTCCCATTAATATTCCATTTTGTGAACTTATAACATAATGCTATTTGTGGCTTTTTAAAAAAACCTCCATTACGGGATTTAGTTGTCATACATCTTTAGTCTCCCTTTATCTGGTTCAGTTTCTCAGGCTTGTTTATTTTTGTGAGAAGGCCATTTTTGAAGAATATATCTCATGTGGCATTTTTATAACCCTTTCTTACCTAGAGCATTTTGGTGGTGCTTATCTTGCTGAGACTTTAAAGGATGTTTCTGAGACTTTTGGTCAAGATGGCAGCATAGGTAAACATGGCTTGCTTCCTCACACAACCATAGTAAAATTATAACTAAAATACAGAACAACCATCAGTCAGAACTGCCAGCAATGGAGTTGAGTGGAAGTCTGACAGCTACAGAATTAAAGAAACCGCAACTATCCAGACTGGTAAGAGGGCAGAGACTTGGAATGGGCTGGTCCTACATCCATGTGTGGTGGATAAAAATTCAGATATCTGAGGAGCAAGGAGTCTCAGCTACACATCAGGATGCCCAGCCAAGGGTTCTAGAGCCAGAAAGAGAAGTCCCGATAACTTCTGGCTGAAAAACCAGCAGGGACTGAGTCAGTGGAAGAAACTTCTAGAGTCCCAAGCAGTTCCCCTTAAAGAACCCATACATGGACTTACTAGACTCACTCCCTCTGAGCTCCAGTGCAGGGGTAACAGCTTGAAAGGCACTTGTGGCATACAGAGAGGAACCAAAGTGTCTGGCATCAAGGCAGGAACTGGGAGACAGCTTTCTCTCAGACAGAAAGGCAGGCAGAGGCCACTGTACCTTTTTTGAGCCCTCCTCACACAGAACCACAGAGCCAGCAGGCAGGTGCCATATCTTAGACTCCAAAAACCTGGCTAACACTGTTTGCCCAACACTGGAGACACCCTGAAACTGTCCCACCCAAATTATGGGTCCACCCAAACTATTAACCGTGCCTTTTTCATATGAATGGCTGGAATTGGCTCATGCTTCACAATGTCCTAAATCCTATCAAATAAGCAACAGCCGGCCTCAGTAAGCCTCCAGTCCCCCTACCCCTTCTTAAGTGGTCCCAGGCCTGGCACTAGCAGCAGCCAGCTTAAGTTCACAGCTTGGCTCACCTGGAAATCTCCAAGCCCAGCACAAGTAGCAGCCATCTCAGACTGCTTTACAGCTCAGGCAAGGTGGTCTCAGGTAGAACACAGGAGGTGGTTCATCTTGGCCTGAACCCCCCAAGAAATCCCAGAGCCTGCATACCCAATGGTCCACATCAGACCACTGGGCAACAGATCACATCAGAGCAACACCACCTTGCCTCTGCACAGCCTATCCTCCATGGAGAGTAGGGGCTGGCGGTCAGTAGTTATGCCATTCTTGCAGCTGATTGTCCTGGGTAAATCCCTCCCGTTGATCTGCCAGTGCAATCAAGGCTCAACTACAAGAGGAGGCTGTACTCATCCCACTTGAAGGACATGCCTCAAGTACTCATCTTGGGTGATAGGGAAAGGCTGTGCCATTGGGCCCTAAAAGACACCTACTACATTAGGCCATGCTACCAAGACAGGGAGTCAAAGCAGCTCCACCTAATAGTTAGAAACAAACAGGAAAATCAACAGGAAAGCAAAAACCAATATGTGAACCCCCATTCCTCCTTTCTTTCCTGTTATACTGAAAGGCTCCCCTGGATGTTTTCAGGTCATTGCCCACCCCCACAGCTGGGATGTGTCCTTGCTTTCCAATTCACACCCCTTTCTCACTGTGTATAATATCTGGCTTAATTACAGTTGACTTCAAAAGATGTGAGTTTGAACTACATGGGTCCACTTATATATGGATTTTTTCTTTTTTTCAGTTTAATTGTATTTTTTAATGTTTTGGTTATTCTATTACAGTTGTCCCAATTTTTCCCCCTTTTCCCTCCTCCACCCATTTCCTGCCTCGGCTCCTCCAACCTCTCCCACAGTCAATTTTTCCCATTGACTTGCTCAGTTCTACCAATCATAGTTCAATCGACCCCGGAAGTTCAATGGACCCTGGCAGTTCAAAAATGCGTTGCTCAAGTTTCAACTGGCAGTTTTGAGTCTGTATATGTACAGGGCCAACTTAAGTTATACACAGGTTTTCGCCTGTGCAGGTACTTGGCACCCCAATGCCAACGTTGTTCCCAGGTCAACTGTATCTACCTTCTGGGAGGCCAAACGTTTACTTCCTCACAGCCCAGGACACTTAGTGCAGCTCAGGAACGTCTGGAGGAAGGAACCTTAAGCAGTGGGAGCAATTTATCAGGGAGGCTGCACCCAACGTACCCTGGGGGCGGGGCCACGTTCAGGAGCCGGTTGGGGGCTGTGGCTTTTGGCTTCCTAAAGTAGAGGTTGGGGCACATACTGAGAGGACACCTCACACTTCTGGGTGCCGTGTTCATTGTTTCTGGGAGGTAGGAGTTGAAGTTTAACACAAGGAGAGGTTGCCAGAAGGTATGGGGCTCCCGAGTGACTTCTGCCAGCCCTGCCTGCCGGGTCCTTTCCTCAGTCCCCCATTTCCATCCCCATCG
>PVKM010030281.1:0-17366 GCA_004027735.1 Carollia perspicillata
CCGTGGCAGGAGGGAGAGAGGGGAGTTCTGGGAACTGTGGTGAGCCAAACCCTCATTTATCAGCAGGAAGTCAGTAGACAATGTTTAAAATAGATAACCCAAAAAATCATGACTAATCAATTTAAAATTTAAAAAATCTAAAATTAGAAAAATACAATCATATTAGTGTCCCTTTTTAAAAATAACTTGTGTTTATCCACTTATCTAACAAAGTTTATAGAGATGTTTATAGTAACATTCATCCAATATTTCTGAGTGGTGAGATTTGAGAAGTTTTACGTCTTTCTTTGTACCTTTCTGTATTCCTTGAATAATTTATGTCTTTATGTCACTTTTATAACAATTACATCATTATTATATATTCTGAATGCTGGGATAATTAAATAAGGGGATAAAAGTAGAAGAAGGGAAGCCGCTAAACTACTTATTACAAAAGCCCAAGTGAGAAAATACAGCGGTGTGGGTAGGATGCTTACACTTCACATGAAGAGAAGAGGCCGTGCGAAAATTTCTTAGTTGAGCTACTAGGGAACATGAAGGCCACAGGCAGAGGTAGAATAGAGCGCGTTATCTCCTGTGTGAGACGGGTAGGAGCAGGGTCAAGCGTTTGGCTTTATGGACTTAAACGTGAATATGTGAGAAACGTAATAATGGTATGGTCAGTTGCTTACTACACTAGCTGAAGCTCAAATCAATTCATGCTGGGTATATAAACTTGGAATTTGTCCACAAATAGGCTATGGCAGCATTAGGCAAAAGGCTAAAATAATCCTAGGGCTATTAATAATACTCTCTACCTAGTTACTTTAGTTATTAAATGTTTTATTATCTTCATTTTTCAGTAGCCTAAATTCTATTTTATCCATTTCCCTGAGTAAAAGAATACTAATGTTTAGTCAGATATATATGGACTTATAGTTGGAACTTAAAGGAATCTTAGGTATTATACACTCTAATTCTTATTACACAGATGAGAAAACTGAGGCTCAGTTTAAGTAATTTTCCTAGAGTAAAACCACTGCATGGTAACATAAATAGAAACAAAACATATATTTTTATATGCTCAGTCTATTGACATGAAAACACACACACCCATACACACATACAAACATGCCCCCTGTATTAAAAAAAAATCAAAAAGGGTTCATATATCAGAACTAAAGTCAAGTGAAAAGTCGATCTCTGGGCTGCGATACCAGAATATATTACAGGGTTGCATGTGTTGTACTTCAGTAGACTTCCATGTAAATCATTTTTAAAATCACAGGTAAAGAAGAAAGTTATATTGAATATATTTTGAAAGATAAGCATCTTTTTGTCTACCTTGCAAAATAATCCATCTCTTTTGTTGGCAGTTATTTCTTAGATACATGGTTTATTGTCTCCCCTAATTCTGATATCTTTCTAAATTTCTGCATAGAAAAGTTTCCAAGGGGAAAATTATTCCTCTCTTGTATTTTTGTCATTTGATTAATTTTTTTTCAAATTACATTCAAATGATTCAACTTGTTTTTCACACTCCAACAGACAGCCACCTGCCACCTCCTTAATAAAGGAAATATCCCATTGGATTTTTACATAAATAACTTCTTCCCTTGGAGGAGGGAAAATGCACAGAGTAGTATTCACTCTTATTTTTACAAATAACTTCCGTTGGATTTTGTAGTTTTATACTAAAATGCCTTTGTGGACGTTATATTTAATCCCTCCCTTTTTCTATTAGATCATAAATTAGTCCCATTCATCTAATACATTTTCAGTTGAACACTAAACCTTTATGGGTTTTTAAAATGTTCTTTGAAATATTTTTCTGTACAATTATGGGGCACTCCAGTGATACCATAATTAAGTGTCTGAACACTGTTCTGTTAGGACATTTAACTACTAGGTACCAAAAAACTTACTCATTTTATCCACCCCTACCTCCGCATGTGGACAAACTTAAATAAAGAATCACTAACAGAGGAGTAAAAATACATTTTCCTATTTCTCTTATTCGGATGTGCATGGTGCGGGATGGATGGGCAAGGCCACAAAGCCTGGTCTCTGTATTCCTGGCTTCTCAGCAGGTTCTCCTAAAGACTTGGGAAGGAAAACTTTGTATTGTAGTAATGGCCAAAGATGGCTTTACTATGAAACTAGTGAAGATTAATCCCTAATAATATATTCACATGGTTTTATGCTTTAGAAAAATTTGCAAAAGTAAGATAGTTTCACTGCCATTGATTAAGACTATTATCGTTTTCTTCTTCAACTTCTCCGCCTGTCATACTGCTCCACTTGGCAGGAGGTCCTGGAATAGCTATGGAGTTTGGGCTTTAGAAAAATATATTTATATGGTTCACAGTCAATTCCATGGGCAGTCATACCACTGTTAGCTACGCTGCATAAGATTTGCTTCCAGAAAATCTCCTACTACTTCCTGAGACAATCCACCCAGCATTTTACACAAAGCTGCCGACAATTCCTACTCCCAGAACTGTGAGGATGCTGAAGGAGAAATGGAGTTTGGCATACATGGAAATACAGCTAGTCTGTGGCAGACTCTTTCAATAATCATTGCACAAAATTGTGGCAGAGGGTTTGGCTTTTATTAATGCTCAGTCAAAACAGATGTTCTCTCCTATCCAAAGTATACGCAATGATACCTGCATCTTACCATTCATACATGAAACAAACTTGGTAGAGATTATTTCCAAATTTAACCACAATCCTAAAACTTTATGACATCACCAATACTAAGCAGAAAGTTTCTGAAAAATTGAGCTTGATAAATTTTGATTGGCAATGCTTGATGAAAGCCTGAATTACCTTTCTATTTACTGTATAAAATATTTAAAAATTGTCATTTCATGAAAAGGTGATAAAGAGATTACAGTCAAGGAGTTATAACAATACAAGCTGGCAGCCGCCACGGGCTCAGACAATTTATGAAAACTGAATATACAGCCTTAAAATAGAATGTGGACCTAAATACCCAGAAGGAACCCGCTTTGTAAGATTTGTAACAAAAATTAATATGAATGGTGTTAATCGTCCTAAAGGAATGGGAGATTCCAGGGCCATATCAGTGCTAACGAAATGGCAGAATCCGTACAGCATCGAGGTTGTCCTGTGGGGGCTTTGGCTCCTAATGTTGTTGAACAGAAATAGGAAACTCCCTCAGCCCCTGCAGGACAGCGTTACAGGGGTTACAGCAATTCATCAAAAAGAAAAACCACAGGCCTTCGCCCTCCCCCCATTCAATTTAAGCAGTTAATAGTGTCTGCAGTAGTAAATTTTCTAGATGTATCTTGTAGACTTCACAGTACTAGAAAGGAAACTCTCCTTTGGAGGCAATTTAAGATACTGCAACTGATACTATTATTTTGTCCATTTGAAATATATAAGTTGTGCTATTAAAAATGAGATTATAGTCAAAAATAAAAATATGTATTAGGCAGTTGGTTAATAAATTTACATTCTCAGGATTTTTCTGTTAGCCTTCAAAGTGGTACTTAGACATGACTTCTTTCTCATTCTAAGTAAACATTCATATTTGTACTTGACTTACTATTATAACTTTTTACTGTTTTTCATAAAATGGGTCACAAAAATCATGTTAAAGATTTTTTACAATAATGCTATTGTACATGGGTATACTTCCTACTGCTTCACGCAAGGAAGACTAGAATGTTGGCTTGTCCCATTATTGCTAATCTGCCATTATTCACTTCGTTATGATGGTGTTCCCCAATATCCACATTGTAAAGGAATCTTGCACATTTTGGGAATACTTTGGAAGGTCTCTGCGAATACTCTATGCCTGATATCTTTTCACTTGATAGTTTTTCTATTTTTCTGTCGATTGATGGTTTTTGGTTAAATAAATTATTTGTGTTTGAAAAAAATGGCAGCTTCTAATGCTATTATTATTTCTACATTCATTAGCTGCATTCTTTTTATAAAGAAGTACTTTTCATACCCTTCTGCCTTCTTATGGGTATCACTGTGGATTTATGGTTCTTCTTCTGTTCACTATATTGTAATCCATTACTTATATTATTCTTTTCAATGTTCAAATTCTTGCCATGTTTTTTAAAAACTGAGCTTTTGTTTATTTTTTTTTTTAGAGAAAGGGGGGTATCAATTTGTTGTTCCACTTATTACACATTCATTGGTTGAGTCTTGTATGTGCCCTGACCAATGATCAAACCCACAACTTTAGCATATCAGGACAACACTCTAACCAGCTAAGTACCCAGCCAGGACCATAAGTGGGATTCCATTAAGACATCTCTTGGATCCTTTTTATTCAATTACAGTTGACATTCAGTATTGTTTTATATTAGTTTCTGGTATACAGCATAGTAGCTAGACATTTACATAATTTGCAAAGTTATCGCCCTGATAAACCTAGTACCCACTGGCACCATACATAGTTGTTACAATATTACCGCCTATATTCCCTATGTGCTGTACCTTACGTTCCTGTGACTACTTTGTAACCACCAACCTGTACTTCTTAATCCCTTCATCTTTTTCACCCAGTCCCTCCACCTCTCTTCCAGCTGGCAACCATCAGTTTGTTCTCATATCTGTGGGTCTGTTCATGTTTAGTTTGGTTATATTATTCTTTAGATTTCACATATAAGTGAAATCATATGGCATTTGTCTTTCTCTGTCTGACCTACTTCACTTACCATAATACCCCCTAGGTCCATGTGTGTTGTCACAAATGATAAAATTTTATTCATTTTTATGGCCAAGTAATATTCCATTTGATATAAGTACTATATCCTGTTTATCTTATTGTGTATTGATGGGCATTTAGATCAGCTGTATATCTTGGCTATTTTAAATAATACTACAATGGACAGAGGGGTTTATACATCCTTCCAAATTAGTATTTTAAATTTCTCTGGATAAATATCCAGAAGTAAAATTGCTGGGTCATATATTCTATTTTTAATGTATTGAGGAACTCCCGTACTGTTTTCCATATGGCTATACCAATTTGCCATTTCATCAATAAGCTCTTGGACCCTTTTGGCATGTCCCCATACTTAGGCCAAAAGATGTCCCACACTTATGTCTGGGACATCTTTACTTTCCTGATCTCTTTACTTTCCTGATCCCTTCTCAGGACCAAGCATTACTGCAGGGAGCTGCCTGGTTCCTTTTGGTGGGAAATGTTTTTAGCAACAGGTCAGAATGTTGGTTGCTAGTGGGATGTCATTCGTCCAAACCCAGTCAATGAACAGAGCTAAGAAATCTATATATATTGAGAAATACACACACACACACACACACACACACACACACACACACACACATAGATATCAGGAATTCACATGAATAGCTACAATTCAAGCTCAACACTTTCATCTATTCCAAATTAGCTATCTCCTTTCTCTCACAGTGAAAACATTGGTTTCCAATGATATCAATATATTCACTAATTTTCTCTTTTCTGTAAGATATACAAAATAGTTCCAATATTACTGCATCGATATTATTGTCAACAATAAACCTAACAGTAAAAGTTCAGAATATTTTTCCCAGTTTTTCTAGTACTTAGGAAAGAAATAATTAATGATATACAGTCAGGGTACTATGTTAAACATTTACTAGAATGAATTTCTTTTTTGTGTTATTTTATCAATTTGATATATAGTTAGGTTCATTTGAATCCAATTGTAGGGTTATCTTTTTTCATTCTTCTTAATTTAACCTTATTACTGAATATGTAAACACTTATGCTGTTCAACATTAAAACTGCATATTCTAAAGAGACTCACATGTTTGTCTCTCCTGTATTTCTAGTTTGCAGCATATGCACACCAACACGCACATTCTGTTTGATTCTGTATAAAACTATATGCATGTGGTCTAATCTCTCTTTCCTACACAAAAGATAGTATACCTTGTATACTTGGGTGTTTTTTTTCCTAAATTAGGTTGTATCCTGAAATTGCTTCATATTAATTTATAGAGTTCTTCCTCAATCTTTTTCTACTTGTTGGATTTTATTGGATCATATTTACTTTATGTTATAACTTGAAGAGAATTAAATCTTTTATGTTGGGTCATTTTTTTCATTTACTTAAATCTGGTTTTGTACCTTTCTAGGTATTTTAAAGGTTTCCTCATATAAATTTTACACATTTTTTAAGTTATTGCCTCAGTATTTTATACGTTTTATTGCAAAGAAGTTCCTCTTCCATTGTCTTTTATCTTCTTGTTATTTATTTATATGAGACTATTGGTTTTTATATGTTAAAATTATATCCTGTTACACCATAGAATTTATGTATGTGTTAATTTTATTATTGATTCACTCTCATTTTCCAAGAATATTATCTAATCAATTACACATAAGAATAGCTTATTATTATTTTTTTCTAATTCTCACACCTCTACTTATTTTGCTGTGTCTGAATGCATTATCCAGTATTCCCAGTTCAGTATGAAGTGGTAGTGGAGATTGTGGGCATCCCTTCTCAGGGCAGTTTTTGAGACTGATAAACGTAGAGATGTCCCATTTTCCACTCTGATGTAGTGAGTGCCATCCTCAAGCCATAGACAACGTCCCCTGGCGGGAAACTGCTTTCCTTGTAATAACTCCCAAAGAGTATTTCTGCAGAGTTAAATTTAAGAACACATTTTCCTGGAAGGTATAAATCAAAGGAACTTAAGATATGCCCTCAAAGAAGTTTTGGAGAAATTCTTTTGAATTACATTTGCCAAAATGCTGTATTGCTCTCTCTGTGCTGATGAGGCAGCCTAATGGAAGCCACAGAGGTCCTGGTGTTAGGGATCAGATGGGCCTTTGTGAGAGCAAGTCTTAAGGCAAAAGGCCAATTACTGGTAGGATACTGGTAGGATAATGGAAAATTAAGTTCATCTGTGCTTTTCATGATTTTAAGGCATATGATTTACTCTCTTCTTAAATGTGTATGTGATTAGAGATTATTTTTGTGTAGGAAAGGTTGAAAGAAAATTAGTTACAAGGCAGCAGAGAATGTATCTTTTATAATGTATTCTGGCCAAATTCACATAATAACAGGACTGTCATCTCAATTTTTGGTTGCTACCACATACAAGTGAACACAAATTAATAACATATTGGGAACATTTTAATCACAGGCACTCTGGCATAAGTACTTAATAGATTTTATGAGAATTTTAATTAGTAAGACATAAGCCTTGGCAGTCGTTTGGAAAAAAGTAATATTACACCATGGTAGCACAGTACGCAAAGGAGTAATCTTATTTATGGTAAAAAATACTATAACAAGATATCAATACTTGCACATCTGAAACTCAAAGAGGAGTTCTTATGATGTATCAACTCAAGGAAAACTCCAGCTTTAAAAATCTGTTTTTCTTTCTGATATAAAGAAAAAGTATTTTTCTCAGGCAATTAGTCAAAAATGAACAAAACTTTGCATGAATCAAATATAGAAAAACATTCTTGAATGGGGATGTTTTCATCAAAATTTTCCAAAGTCTTCATTAAATTTACCTACTTATTTTGATAGCATATGAAGAAGTTTCATGCACAGAGAGAAGTCACTATTTTGACAAAGAAAACTCCAAAAGAAGAAAATAGGTTAAAATAAAATAGTGCAGTTTTTTTGTTACAACTTAAAAAATCTTTAGTTGTTTGGTAATATCATTGTATTTATAGTTGCTATATTAAAATAAATTTTTGCACGATAATATTTTAACTATTGAGGCAAAGGACTGTGTATTTGCTTTCACTTTAACCATGTGCTGTCTGAGTAATTGCCTTACTGCTTCACTTTTCAGATGTCAACACAGCTTTTTAAGATCTATTATGTGCCACAAGGGTGAATAGATGGAAAATGATCCCTTTTTAAAGGAGCTCACAGGCTATTTATTGGCAGGAACAGAGAGGTAAACCAGTAATTGCAATTCAGAGATTAAAAAGGAGAGCATTGTGATCTGAGAGAGGAAGGCAGGATCAATACTGCAGGGGACATCAGGGAAACTTTGTCGTCATGGAGACCTGCATGGAATGTGGGTCAAGAGAAGAGCAGGCAAGGTCAAGAGAAAGCAGACCTTCGTAAAGAATCATCTTTGAGAATAGCAAGTCATCTAGAATGCTGGAAACTATTCATTTAGTATTTATCTTCCCAGATAGATTTCAAGGTCTGTAAAGCTAAGAACTATCTCTCTTATTCGGCATAATATTTCTTTCTAGTACTAGCAGTGCCTGGAACACTTTTAAGAAACTCAGTAAATGTGTTTATTTTTTAATTAGTTAAGTTTATTAATACAGCAAATATAGATATATTTGATAATATTTTATCAAGCTATTAATTTTAATAACTTTAAATTAATTTTATGAGTTTAAAAGTTATATTAGGTACAAGGTGTATAATAATATAATACGCATTATCCAGATTAAGAAACAAAATTTTGCCAACCCAATGATAGCCTGTTATGAAATGCCACTTCTCCCCTACACACAATTACTATTCTGAATTTTATTTCAGCATTCCAGTGCACTTGTTTTTTTTAAATCCTTACTTGAGGATATGTTTTTATTGATTTTAGAGACAGAGAAAGGGGGACAGAGAGAGGAAGAAGGAGAAACATAAATGTGAGAGAGAAACCTCAATTGGTTGCCTCCCATATGCACCTCGACTGGGGCTTGAACCTGCAACCTAGGTGTGTGCCCTGATGGGGAATCGAACTTGAAACCTTTTGTTGTACTGGGTGATGCGCCAACCAACTGGACCACCCAGCCAGGGCACCAATGCCTTTCTTTATAATTTTGTTATATATATTTATGAAAGTGCTTAAACTTTATACAAAGATTATCATAACATTTATATTATCTGTGATTTGGTTTCTTTCCTCAACATTGTGTTTACCAGATTCACCCATGTTAATATTTGTGACTACAATTCATTTCAATTGTTTGATAGTAGTCTATCGTGTGATTATTTGCAATTTTTCTTTATCAGCTTTGCTTATGATGTGCATTTCTTTGTAATACTTCATTCTTATATATGATTATGCTATAAATGTTCTTGTGTAGGTTCCTTGTGTACATGTGAGGGAGTTTCTGTACATAGATATATACCTAGAAGTAGATTTGCTGCTGGCCAGCGTTGCTCAGTCTCCTTATCGACACTTGGAATTGCAGCCCTTTTTAATTTTTGTTACTATGAATTATATAAATAGTATCTCATTATTTCATGTTGACTTCAATGAATTATTCTTCGGGTTTCGGTTTTTTGTACTTATTGACCGTTTATTTTTGTCTTCTGTGAGTTGTCGCTCTTTTGCCAGCTCTGCAAAAGCTTTTTAGTTGGTATAGTCCCATTCATTTATATTTGCCTTTACATGCTTGCCTTTGGGGTCAAATTCATAAAATCTTCTCAAAGACCAAGGCCCATAAGTTTAGTGCTTATGTTTTCTTCTTTCTAATAGATTTTTTTTTTGCAAGGTTATCTCATAGGTGGTTTATGTGGTGTATTTCCCTTCTGTCAGGACTTACATAACGTTTGGTTACTCTCTTTTTATGGGCTTGTCTGCTGTTGATAATGATCATTTTCTAGGTCTATTAATTCATTAGGAATGTTATTTTATTTTTTTTAAGATTTTATTTATTCATTTTAGAGGGTAAGAGTGGAAGAAAAAGAAGGAGAGAAGCATCAATGTGTGGTTGCCTCTTGCGCACCCACTACTGGGGATCTGACCTGGCCTGCAACCCTGCATGTGCCCTGACCTGACTGGGAATCAAAGTGGCAACCCTTTGGTTCTCAGCCCATACTCAATCCACTTAAGCCACACCAGTCAGGGCTCATTAGGAATTTTTAAATGGTGATATTTGAATTTTTAAAACTTCTACATTTATTTTCTGGAATAGGTCTATAAACTCCCACAACAAATTTTGGCATAGCCTGAGAGCTCAGGAAATCTTTTAGGAAATACAAGACTAATTAATGATACCTTCAGTAGCTTTCAATAATGAGATCATTCTCTAGTACCCTCCAGGGGTAACTGAAGAGTTTATTTATTTATATATTTCTGTAAGTCATAAGCAACATCTTTTTGGATTTAAATATATTTGATATATTTTCCAGCACAAATAATGCCCCTTTTTTATTATAAAATCTTTCATTACAAAATCATAAGCATGTAATTCTGTGACATAAGAATATCACACTCAATCGTACCATATGACATTTTAGGTGAAATGTTCAAATTAAAACTCTAAATTATTACACCCAAATTATTACCCTACCAACCACACTCAAGCAGGCCAGACTCTGTATTTTAAGCCATTGCTGTTATCTTCATTGACATATAAATTTTTCCATCTTTGACCAGTGCAGCATAATCAGATTAGTTTATAAGACCTTTAGTAGTAGTTTTTGAGAGTTTCTTTGCTTTCTGATATGAAGATATTTCAGGATCATCTTACACATTTCCTGTCCCAAATGTGGGACAGGAAATGTGCAATCAGCCATATATCCAATGGCAGTTTATTTTTTATTCCATTTATCTACTGCAGCAAAAGATATATATTATATTTCTATTTTTAATAACTTCCAAGAGGCCCTGGCTGGCATAGCTCAGTGGATTGAGCCCGGGCCTGCGAACCAAACGAATGCAGTTCGATTCCCAGTCAGGGCACATGCCTGGGTTGCAGGCCAGTTCCCAGCAGGGGACGCACGAGAGGCAACCATACATTGATATTTCTCTCCCTCTCTCCTTCCCTTCCCCTCTAAAGATAAATAAATAAAATCTTTTTTAAAAAGGCTGTTTTAAAAAAATAATAACTTCCAAGAAAAATTTTAATATGCATAGTTTACTTAAATACATATAGTCTTGTTTTTGCAAATAATATAAAGATATTGATACTAGAACTTTCTCACATTGGAAGTATTACTCTGAACGCTTTTCTGTATTAGTTTGCTAGGGCTGCTATAACAAAGTACCACAAACTAGGTGACTTAAACGGCAGATTTTTACTGTTTCACAGTTCTGGGGGATAGAAGTCCAAGGTCAAGGTGTCAGCAGGATTGGTTTCTTCCGAGAAGTATGAGAATTAGTCCCATGAATCTTACGCTTCTGGTGGTTTGCTGGCAATCTTTGGCATTCTTTGGCTTGTAGAAGCATACCGTAATCTCTGCCTTCATCCTCACACGGTTTCCCTCCTGTGTGCTGTCTGTGTCCAAATTCCTCCTTTTTATTAGGACACAAGTTATATCGGATTAGGGCCGTCTAAATGACCCTGCTTTTCACTGAATTACCTGTATAAAGACCGTATATCCAAATAAAGTGACACTTTGAGGTATGGTGGGTTAGGACTCCAATGTATCTTTTTGGAGGGTAACAATTCAACACACAACATCTGCCCTCTACTCTCATTTTTAAAATTATTATGAAATTTTTATACATTTTACCCCAAAATAAAACTTTCTACTTTTTAAATACAGTCTATCTTGGTTAATATTTTTTCTCATATTTGCCAGTATTTCTGCATACCATTCTTTCTTGAACCTTAGACCTTTCTATGTGGGATTATTTTACTTCTGCCTTAAGTACATCCTTTGGAAATTCCTTTAGTGAAGTCTGTTGGTGGTGAACTCCTTTGTGTGTAAATGAAAATGTTTTTATTTCATCCTCATTATCAAAGATAGTTTAACTGTTCCCAGTTTTAGGTGAACTTTTCTTTCAGCATGTTAAAAATGTGTTTTTATTTTCTCTGGCTTTCATCTGTACTGCTGTGGCATCAGTCTAATTTTCATTTGAATGTCAGTTGCTTTAACAAGTTACTTTTTATTTTCTCTTGTTATTGGTGGTCTCAGTTTTACAACAATATGACCGTGTTAAGACTAGTTTTTACTCGTTCTGTTTGGGAGTTGTTGTTTTCCTAAATCTAAGAATTTGTGTTTCCTCAATGGTGGACAATTTTCATTATAAAAACATTAATATTTTCAAAATACACTCTCTCTTGTCATTACACTTTTTATTCTGAACTACATGTGCTAGACCTTTTCATTCTGTCTTTCAGATCCCCTAATCCATACTTCATATTTTCTTAATTTCTCTGTGCTAAATCTATATAATTCTTCAGGTCTTTTCTCTGATTTATTAGTTTCTCTTCAGCTGTGTCTGGCCTGATGTTTAACTTATGGCCAGAGTTTTAATCTAAATAAATATACTTTATTTCTATAAATTTGACTTAATTCCTTTCCAAGCTTACGCGTAATAGTTAAAATATTCTCTTAGTATTGGCCCTTGGTCATATTTACAATCTTTTTTATTTGCAGTTTCATCTTAAGCATACTTTTATTTTATATTCTGCATTAGGTAATTTCAATATCTCAGTCTCTGTGTCAGGCTCATCTAATTCACTCTTTGCTGTTTTTGTCAACTCGACCCACTGTGGCTTGTTTCCTTGCATGTGTGAGCTCTCACCTGGCTGACCTAAATTTGAAGGAGGCAAGTAGAGAATGCTTTTTTCCACACGAATATGTATTTGCTTTTGGTAGGTCCTCTGTCAATCTGGTGCACCACCCACCTGAAAGTACTTTACATTGTTAGAATGGTATTTCTTGGACTGTGCAGGTTTTGTAAATTCAAACCCGAAGCTCATATGCAGATAGGCTTGTAATTAATTTTCAGTGGAGACTTCTCCCCAAGTGAATCCAAGAACTGGGATTTTAAAAGTTCCCTTTTATCTCCTTTTACCTTGATGATTTTTCCTACCTCAAACTCTCACTGAGGGTCTAGCTTTAGGCATTAGTCTTAGTTTTTTGCCCATCTTGCTAGACAAAACGTATTCACTGGCAAATTCTGGCCTGTTTCGAGTATTATAGATCCCTTCACTTGGGAAATCAAGTCTTTAGTGCTAGCTTACCGCTCTAGTTTCAGTTTTCTCTTTGTTTTGAAGATATTCATCTCTTAATATTTAGATGCTGTTAGTGAGAGCATTTTTTACAATATCTAGTCTAACAAGAAGTTTCTCTACATCTCTTTAAATTGAGAAAGTTTTCAACTTCATTGTAGCAAGGCTATTTCAATAAGTGTTAAGTCTTTAAAAGACTAAAATTATATTCTATACTTAAAAGCTAAAAATATCTTTAAAGTGAAATTTGGATTAATGTGGAGGTAATATTTAGAAAGTAAAAGTAAGGAATGTCAAGATTATCATGACTAGTACCACCATTTTACTTAATAAAGTATCTAGCCTCTTAACCAACATTCTCACAGTATTAGAGAAATTGTATAGTCATGATGCAACTTTTGAGACTTATTAGCAGAATCGATTAGGCAAACAGTAGATATTAATCATATAGAACTTATTCAGTAAAAGAAAAAGCCCTGCTAAAACTACTGTAGTTTAAGCAGGAACATTTGTGTTTAAACAAAGAGCCTTTGGGAATTGAACTGAAAAGATCATCTGGATGTAACTTAACTAGTTAATCATCTTTCCATAAACTTTTTCCAGATCAAACCATCCTAGTGTTAGAGATCTCTACAACTTCTTTTATAACCTACTCTAATATAGAAGAAAACTTTTCTGTATCAAAAACATTGATTTTTATTTAAGTTAGTTTAATCATTTTCAAGTTCAATAGATGATCACAATGCCTTAATACATTTTTATTATAAAAGTACTATCCAATGTTTATTTAATTTCAGGTACTTCAAATTAAGCTGGTAATAATCAGCAAGAGCTATACAATGTCTAATAACTAAAAATTCTTCTTAAACTTTTTCTCATTGGCATTAGTGCAATGTTTACCTTGGCAACAAATAAATAGCAAAAAGAGAAGCCAAAAGGACACAAAACACCAGGTAGCACTTTCAGCATTCCTGGCAAACACTTCTGGCCATAGCATCCAAAACAGTGCATTATCTCTGGTTTCATAAAGACTCCTACAAAAAGAGGAAAAAAGCATATGTGCAGTTGGCAGTTTAAGAACTGCTGAGCTATGGGCCAAATTTGCTCCATGAATAAACAATAAAACTCCATCAATGTCAGCTTACTGGTACATGGTCAGTAGTGACCTGCATCAGAGTGGTTTCGCTAGACTAGTAAAAACAGACGAAGACTTACCTTTCAAATATATAAGTCACACCTTCCTTCCCCACCTCTTAAAATGCTTAAAGCAGTTATATTTCTCTCAGAATTAAATCTGAATTTCTTATCAAGGCCCACAAGATCTTACAAGGTTTGGCCCCTACCTTTCTCTTCAGCATTGTTACATAATACTCTCCTCCGTTCTCACCATGTTCAAGCCACACTGACCTCCTTTCTATTCCTGGAATGTGCCAAGTCTTTGAACAAGTCAAGGCAAAAAAAAAAATTAGTCTTTAAATTATGCTGGAACAACTATATATCTAGCTGTATTTTAAAAATTAGCCTCAATCTATACATCACACCATGAATAAAAATTAACTCAAAATGGACCATAGACCCAAATATGAGAAGTGAAACTACAAAACAAAAGAAAATCTTGTGACCTAGGTCAAAGATTTCTTAAATGGGACAAAATAACATGACCTATAAAAGTAAAAACTGTACAAGGAAAGTGATATACAGTTCCCTTCCCCATACTGCCTTTAAAATACTAGCAGTCTTCATGTTCCCCCATGCAACTGAAGGATTCTCTTCTATCAAAGTGAATTACCCCAGAGACAGATTCTTCCAAAACAGACATGGGAGTTCACCCAGTGAGATGGGCTCACATTCAGCCCCCTAGAAAAGCCCTGCAAAGGACAATACCACACATGCCTATAGCTTCATAGTGTGTGTTGCTCGGACATACTTGGACAGCCCAGAACCATCAAGGAGATGTCATGAGACCTTGCAGTGTCAGCGAGAGGCCAAGGGATCCATGCAGAGGACACAGAGGATACATTATGGACACATAATGTATGAAACCAGAGGAACTTCAGGAACAATTTCATCAACTTCTTTAACAAACATCTGGGAGACTCTGGCTGCACTTTTCCATTGCGCATCGTTAGTTACATTAGATAGAATTAAATTAAATTAGTGGAAAACTATTGAAGCAGACAGCACAAGATCGTGTTTCATATGCTTGCTAATAATTTGCAAGCATATGAAATATAAATATAATAATTTGGGGAAAGTTGTTTACTCAAGGTGGACCTCAATTTGCTTCTTCCTCAACTGGGTATAGAGCTATCTGACCCTGTGGGATAGGGTGGGCAGTGACCTGAAGGGGTATAAGACATATTCTGGAGTTTGGGCAATGTTTTGTTTCTTTCCTGGGGTGGATGTGTTTACTATATACTTATGAATTGTATAGTTTTCAATAAAACAAAGTTACCAAAAACATGTTTTAAGGCCTCCTTCCAGCCTGAGTGAAATTCTACAACTCCGTGTCTGTTTTAATTAAAGCATTTATGGTAGAGAAGAGAAATCTGAGCAAGACATTGTAGAACATGACCCTCAAAACTTTTAACCAACTGGGGGCGATCTTTAACCAAACATCCCGTCTCTAAAGAACTTCATTTTCTGATATATACGTTGAGAGATGGAATCAATTTAGAATTTTTCCTAATATCCCCCCACTCTCTAAAATCCTGATTATTGCCCTGGCTGGTGTGGCTCAGTGGATTGGGCACAGGCCTGTGAAGCAGGGGGTTGCCAGTTCGGTTCCCAGTTGGGGCACATGCCTGGGTTGCAGGCTAGGTCCCCAGTAGGGGACACATGAGAGTCAACCACACATGGATGTTTCTCTCCCACTCTTTCTCCTTCCCTTCTCCTCTCTCTAAAAATAAATAAATAAAATATTTAAAAATAAATAAATAAATAAAATCCTGATTATTGTTATAAATATTTAATCCCAACTGATGATTTACCAAAGCTTTGTCAAGTAGGGTTGTTCCCATCCCCTTTGTTATAAACAAACTAAAAACAAATTTAAAAAGTATCAAGTGAGACATTTTTGGTTTGCAAACTGTTGTTAATAACAAACATGACTTACTCTCATAATTCAGTCTAGATCCTCTCTGAAATCTTCTTTATGATATTAATTTGCTTAGAGAACCATTCTTTTAGTAATAAAATACTTGAGATGAAATAGTTTTATCATATCTATAAATATATTTTAGTGAGCATTCTTCAAAATATTTTTATTCTCCCCTGCTTGGCTTTTATATTGTCCATCTCACTCCACCGTTCTTTTTTTTCTTCACAGAAAGAGCTTGACCATCTAGCTTTATTCCTCTGCTTGAAAAGCTCATAAAACTTTTTTATTTAAAAATCATTACTCTTTGGAACTGCCTATGAATCTTTATTTGAAACAGAGAAATAACACAGGAGTTATTTTGAGTTTTCGACAAAGATTGTAAATTCTTCAATTCTTTTGTCTATAAACCATTTACTTATAGGCCAAGTTCAGGAATTAATGGATCATCTAGCATGAGCGGCTTCTGGCTCCTGGATAAGAGAGGTTTTTTACCCCAAAGTTTAATATATGGAAAGTATTTCCTAAAGCCTTAATGCTATTAACACCACTAAGAAAGATGAATTTTTCCAAAAAAGTGTTAGCGGCATCTCCCCCTGAGGAAGCCTCTTTGGAGACTCCCTGAGGCGATGGTTTGGGTCAGTTATTTATGTCTTCTTTGAACTCAGTGGCTTCCTTGTACTTTCTCTTGGAGAAAGGTGAATAATCTGTTGTTGAAAATCTCTTTTTTAGTCCCTAGGAATTTGGATAATGGATGACTTCAATTTTGAAATTATCTATCTCTCATAGGTATTTGGCTTCTGGCATCATTCCTATAGCATTTGGAGATAGCATTTAGAGATAGCATTTGGGGACCACATTTCTTGGAGTTAACACTTAAGGCAACCAACCATAACACATTATTTACTAATGTGTTTTCATGACATCTTGCTTTCAAATCTCAATATTTTCCTCATTTCTTAGAATTCTCAGTACTGGAAACTAAAAAGTCCTAAAAAGCTCAAGAAATCACTATAAAGATAGTTTGTCACATTATTTGTGAAGTGGATATACATTTCTATTTTCCTCTCACAAAGTTTATAGACTCGGCAAAGGGATTGAAGAGACCTTTAAAAGAATGCCCTTAAGTCATCTCTGAAAGGTAATTACCTTTTTTTCTTAAAAATATTTAGAAGTCTGTCCAGGCCTCTGCTAGTAATGGGCTATGTTACCTCCAACTCTGAAGCAGATATAAAACTCTCCCTCTGTTTTCTCTTTGCTGTCACATTTTTCTTACCTTGAGAAAAATCACCTTCTCCTTTTGCCAAAACAATATCCCTTTTGTAATTTTAGGTCCATTTTTCTCAGTCCTCTCCTTTCAAAAGAAGACTGATCTGGAAAAAACATGCATTT
>PVKM010030282.1:0-17358 GCA_004027735.1 Carollia perspicillata
GGGGGAGGGTAAGAATAGTATGGGAAATGTAGAAGCCAAAGAACTTATGACACATGGACATGAACTAAAGGGGGGAATGTGGGTGGGAGAGGGTGTGCAGGGTGGAGGGGAGTAAAGGGGGGAAAATGAGACAAGTGTAATAGCATAATCAATAAAATATATTAAAAGAAAAGAGACATTTCACTGTGCACCCTTTACTTACTCTTTGAACCACAGGCATAATTAATTCAAAGATTTTCTTTAATTTCTTTGGGAATTCATCACATCCATATAAGCTCTATTTAAATTGTTGATGCAAATACTTTTTCCATCTAATCATTAAACTCTAAAAAACCTTGTGCCAATAAAATGAAGCAATTTTTCTATAAATCTGTTTCTAAGCTTTTGAAGACCAAGAACCCCTTTGAAACTTTGCAAAACAAAACAAAATAAACAAAACACGGTAAAAGAAAGAAAGCTACAAGTTTATACATATAATTTCCAGGTTCCATGGGTTTCAAGACTAAGAATTACCAGCATAGGTGATCTATACCTATTAGCCTTAAATGTGCTTCTTATCTATATGGATAAAGAAAGATCTACCTGAACCAAAATAATGTCTAAATATGTTTATTATCTATAATAGAGGATAATTCCTATCAACAATTCATTCAGTCTCCAAAGTTTATAAATACACCTTTAGCTAGTTATCAAAACACTAGCATATATGACTACATCACATGAACTGCTCTCACAGACTTGTTCTTCAATATTATGTACTAAGCCAGAGGTTCCCTGAATTTCTTGGTTCCTTGTGACCTTAGTGTTTCAGTAATATTTTCCTTATGCCCCATAGGCCAAAAGACAGGCATACCTAACAACTCTATTAATTAAGTAGTAAGGTCCAAATAACTTAATACTTATAACTTAGGAGATGCTTGAAATGATACCAAATGAAAGGAAAAAAATTACATTTTCATTTCATTCTTTAATAAGCACAGTTACTTATTAATAGGATGTATCTGCTTGTTGGGTTAAGTACTTTCATAATTTCTCAAACCTTAAAATTATATGGGATGATCTCACCTTTATTTCTCATTCCATAGTACAAAAGGAATGTAGAATAATCTAAATGAAACTTAACTGACTCCAGTTAGTTCACACGGTAACCAACAAATTGTGTCACTGTGATGCCCTAAAAATTTTAAAATATACTACAATATCTGAGAGTTTGCTGAGGTACCCCCCAAAGCTTTGGTGCTTAGTCTGAGAATCATGGTATTAAAAGGCTGTTAAAAAAAACAATAAAAATTCCCCACTACTATAGGAAAATATCTTGTTTTTGATGTGAACCCTTTGAAGGTCCTTGTCTACTTCAACTCCCATTTCTTTTCAACTTGCTTCCTAAATTCCAATCAAATTACAGCAGTTCACTGATGAAGGCAATCTTTCTTGGTTCAGCTACTAGACATGCCGCACCTTTCAGATATACTAACTTTGTTTAAAAAAACTATTTTTATTGTTGACACTAATACAGATGTCCCCATTTTTGCCCTCTTTGTGCACCTCCACCCAGCCATCGCCCTGCCCCCGCCTTCCTTCAGGCCATCAGCACACTCTTGTCTGTGTCTCTGGGGTTATACATGTATGCTCTTTGGCTAATCCCTCACCGTCTTTCATGCAGTGTCCCCTGCCCCCTCCTCTCTGACAGCTATTAGTCTCTTCCATGTATTCATACCTCTGTCTCTGTTTTGTCTGTTTTCTTCTTTCTTCAGCTACCTCTTCCTACTGTCTTCTTTGTTCTGCTAACTTTTAGTTTTTCCAAGTTCACTACAATTCTTCCCAGGAAAGAATTTCCTGCCTATGACCTTTCTTGGGATTCATATTAAATGTCTCTCCTATATGCGCTAATAATATGGATCCCGTTTAAACAATTATCCATACCCATTTTCTTATCTGACCCCTGTAAATACTATGAGCAATTTGAGGGCAGGGCTTATGCTTGGCAGAGTAGTTTTGTTTTCTTAATGATTTGTCTATTATACTATTTAACATTCTTCTCTTAGAATTCAGAAAAATCTGTCACTGCTGAGGAAGTCATGCTTTCCTATTTCTGATAATACTCCAAGTTCAAGGACAAAACTGACATTCAATCATAGCAACTATATTAGCTGAGATTAGATATGAACCACATGTAGTTAACATGTTTGCTTTCCATAGCATAGACCTGGATTTTTCATAATCATATATTTATTCCTGCCTTTTGTTGTGGTCAAACATCTTTCAGAAAGGAGCAGGAGATACATACAATATAATCGGTAATTTAAGATGAAAAAAGAAATGCCTTCTGAGAGCAGAGAGGAAAATTTACCATACTTTCTATTATTCTTTTCCTAAAAATTTCAGTTGCAATAAACTGTGAAAATTATTGGAAAACATGATTTTCTTGCATTTGAAACAACTGAAATGAGATATCCTATCTATTAAAAATTATGTCTCTATCCCTCCAAAAATTATATCACAAATGCCACGAACCAATACTAGGCAATTACATAATACTCTTGACATAGGGAAAATAAATTAGCCTGAGGAGTATAAATAGCTATTTAGTGAAAATCTCAGTGTGAACGGATTCTTTTATAACAATAGTAACTATGTACATCATCTACAGTGTTATTAATTTGTTTATAAGCTAAATACTTTTATCCACCATTCACAATTCTTTCCTACTCTATAAAATTTCATCCTTTCTCCAAAACTAAACAGAATATACCTTTTCCACTTTTTAAAACAAAATTAGATCCAACGTCTAATCACAAATTCCCTTTAAAACTCATTAATATGCTCAGAAAGAATAGAGATAAAAGATAAAAAAGAACTAATTCTAAACATGTCCTAAGCATAAAACTAAACTTAAATTTTAAAAGTATTCACAATCCCATACCATCTAGATGTAAAAGAAACCCCACAATTCTTATTTCTTTTATCACTGAAACCACAGCTGAGCCGTTTCATTCTAGTCAAATTTATTGAACACTGTGCTGCTTATATTTTTCTTACCATGTTTGTTACATCATATCCCTTTCCTCATCAATCTAAATTCATGACCACAAAATATTTGTTCAAAAAATATTTCCAGTTTTGCATAATTAACCCTACCTAACAATTTCTAATATACTTTGAATTTTATATTATCTATATCCTTAATACAGTCATTTAATCCAATGGGTCAAATATGAACATGAGGAAACTATTAGTGGAATTAATACCCTCAGCATTTGTAGAACAATCAAAAATAATTTTTAGCTAAGTAGATTTCAAGTGATTAAATAAATATAGAAAGAGAGACCTGAACAAGTAAGAAACAAAGAGTAAAAATTAGATGGATTTTGAAGGAACCAAAATAAATTAAAAACTCAGTAGGTAGATTAAATAGCAGAGGAGCCCAAGATAATGAATTAGTATATGGCAGATAGATAACTGAGAAAAGTACTCTGAATTCATCACACAGAGATATAAGAATGGAAGATTAAATAAGAAGACCTAAGATCCATCTACTAAGAGCTCCAGAATAAGAGAGTAAAGAAAATGGGGAGAAGCACTACATGAAGCAATAAATGGATAAGAATTTTCTAGAAGTGAAGAATGATGTAAATCCTCAGACTGGTAGATCACGTCAAGGTGCAAATAAGATAAATAAAAACAACAACAACAGAAGTAAACCCAGAGAAAAGGCATTTATCTACAAGTGAATGATAAAGTGAACATGACTTTTCCTCACTCACAAACAGAACATTTAACAGAACAAAGTGAACATTTATCTACAAGTGAATGACAAAGTGAACATGACTTTTCCTCACTCACAAACTAACAGAGACACCAAACTAACAAACTTCTATAGGATTTTCAACTTTTATCTTAAGGTCTTCATATATTGCTAAAGTTTTCTCTAAAATCACCAAAAAAATTGATTCAAAATATTAACATTCTGGGGGAAATTACTGATGAACTAACCCATAGTCCATGTTATGCTTACATCAATACCCTGTTCATTAATCATGTATGTTAATTTTATTAAAGAAAATTATGCTGAGGAGAAAGCGACTGTACTATTTTTACCTCTTAAACTGACAACAATCTTGCTATAAGCCATTAAGTGTTTAGAAAAGTTAAAACTAAAGTTTACAAATAGCAGGGCTTTAAACCAACTTATACAAAAGAGAAAGTTCAGGATGTCCTAACAAAAAATTTCAAATAATCTAGAGAATAAGGAAAGGTTTCTCTCATTTGTGTCCTTCATTATTCCATAGCAATGTCCAGCCCGACATATTGCTGCTATGTACACAAAGTTTTACTTCAAAATATGTTTAAAATAAGAATTGGGTGTGTGGGGTGGGCAGTGGAGAGACTGGAAGTAAACAGATTAAAATATTAACAATAATTATCTCTGGGTACAAAAAATTAAAAGAAAATTTTATTTTTTTCTTCAAAGTATGCTATATTTTCTTTTTTAAAAAGCAATGAATATATACTGCCTGTCTAATAAGGAGGAAAATACATTATTTTCAAAAAGCTAAAAGTAACTTTCACTTTCAATTTTGGTAGATGTACAAACTTATAATGATATCTTACAATCTACAGTATATTTGCAATTTAACTAGGTTATTTTGAGTCAATACAGTTCTACTGCAAAGTATGAAGCTATATATTCTACTCTAATTAGATCACATCACATGCCAGCCAAATATTTCAAATATACAAATGTGTTAATGTATATTTGATATATACAACTATTTTTATTTATGAAATTGTGATCTATAGACTAAAGCATAAATTGGCATTTTCAATTTATTGCACTTCAACAAACTCACAGTGAAGAAAAACACTAAAATAAAAACAGGACTGCATTCAAAGAACAAAACAAAGAAAAAAGTTTGTTACTTATGATCCAGTACTACATTAAGGGAGAGAGAGGAAAGGATGTTTACTCCTCACTGGCTAAGTTCCCACAGAAGTGAAAAAGCTGTTACTTTCTCTATGACAGAAATATAGAAAGTCTAACCTGATAAATGCCAGGAAATGTTAGAAAACCCATAAAAACTCACTGGGTACAGTGATTCATATACTGTTTAGCTAGAAGGAATTTCAAAGATTATGCAGCATAACTCCCTTGATTTTAGTTTTGAGGAAAGCAGGCTCAAAGCAGCTAAGCAGCTTGCCCAGGGTCATGAAGAAATGTCACTGACTTGCCTGAGTTTAGCATAGTAATTTCCTGACTCCTAGCTTGGTGCTCTTTTAGTCCACAATGCCTTCTTAGAAGATATCTCTGCAATATCCATTTCTCTATACTTGAACTACACCTTAACGTAATTGAGACTTGCATTAATTAATTGGTATGGCCTTATAAGCAGGGATATCAGCAGGACATATTTCATTTTACTCCCTACCTTTGCCTTAATCCAATCTTTTGTGTGTCAGGAGAGAATGGTCTCCACCAGAAAGCAAGAAACCTATTGTGACACCAGCTCTCTGTCATCAGCTATGCAACCCAAGAATGTTATCCCTTCTTTCTGTACCTGTTTGCTCATCTGCAAAATGATGCCTGGCTTTCCTGCCTAAGGTTTTTTAAACTTCATTTAGTCAAAACATTCACTGAATGCTAGGTAATGGAAATGGCTCAATTCTGCTTTCTAAACGAAGAGAGACATGAAAACCAAACAATCTGAAGAAGCAGCAAAGCTTTACACAAATACAAGTCTTATTGTGTGTGTGTGTGTGTGTATGCGTGTGTGTGTACATACACAAGAGATAGATAACAGAAGGCTTGGTTAGAATATAGTACAATGGAAAGAACTAAGTATTTGGAGTCAGGCTGATCATCTTTAAACTCTGATAATGAACCATGTTAAAGTTTAAATCTCACCATCTGCAAAACAGAATTATTACAACTATCTTGACTGTATTATTTTTAAGTTTCATAATGGCTATGTTCAGGACTAAGATGTATGCTCTCATAGCAATAGTACTGTTGCTGGCACATAGTCAGCACTAAAGCAGACAGTGCTAAGTGCCATCTGGTCACATAAAGGGGACAAATAGGACAAGAAGTCACACCAAGAATGGCAATGCAAAGAGAAAGAGCCTGGACCCTGATTGCTTTATTGAAGCCACACAAGTCCTGGCATGCCTACTTTAGACTCCTTGTTATAGATGAAATATAAACCCCTATTAAACTAAGGATCATATAGGGACTTATGGGCCAAAATAAAGACATGGGCTTTTACTCTAAGTGAAATGGGGGTAGGGCCTAGACAAAGAAGCAATATAGTATCCTCCTGTGCTTTAAGGCAGAAAAAAGGGAAACTCATTATCAAGCTATGGTCGATTACATGAAATGGCCCCAATGAATCCTGCCTTCTTGCATTAACATCATCATGTAGCCCCACTTCTACACTGACTCATGGCTTGCCTTTTGATTTACTCTGACTGTAAGTGTGATGGTAGTGACATTCTGGTGGGCAGGGAGTTCCAAGTACAGTCCTCAAGACAATATATAGCTTCTTTTTGCTTTTGAAAACCCACCTTCTATTTAAAGAAGTCCAGACTATTCTGCTAGAGAGAAGGGCCCTGGAGGATGAGAGAGACCATGTGAAGAGAGCCCATGTGGAAGAGAACCAAAGCAATCCAGCTGTTCTAGCATTGGACAACACGTGAGTGAAGCCATAGTGGCCATTCCAGTCTAGCTTAGGTTAGCCACCAGCTAAATGCAGCTGCATAAGTGAGTGCAGGCAAGACCAGCAGTAGAAACACCTGCTAAACCCACAGAAATGGGTGTGAGTTTGTTATACTGAGATGAGTTTGTTATACTATAATAGATGTGATACAGAGGCTACTGCAGTAAACCAGGCAAGAGATGATAACTCTAAGCACTCTCTTCAATTACAATGACTAATTCCTTTGTATCCACTGCCAATAGATAAAAAGTATAACAATCTAATTTGAGGGACACGGGTGTTAATAACATTATCATATTAAAAAAGACAAAATTTTCTTCCCCATTTTTTGCACCCTCACTCACAGTCACTCTGAGAAGGATGTAGGAAGAAGCAACAATCTTTATCTTAAAAAAACAAAACAAAACAAAACAAAACATAAAGTCATTACATTTAAAAACAGACTTGCTTTAAAAAATTGCCTTGCTTCCCCATCATTCCTGTTGTGAACTAAACATAAGCTGCACATGGGAAAAAGCATCCACTCTTTTGATTCACTGACTGGTTTGAGCAGTCATGTGTTTGAAGTAGGCCCTCTCAGATCTCCTTTTCAGGGACTGAGAGAATTCTTCCTGGGAACACCAGTTGGAAAGAAAATAAAAATCTAAAGATACTGATGGAGAGAAGTGCCTTTCTTCCCATAGATAGACAAGAAACAAAGCTAGCCTGGAAAGCAAAGGTGAAACTTAAAGAAAGAAAAGATGACTGGGGGACACAGGTTGAGCATCTAAATCCAATCATACTTAAAGCAAACATACTCTATACCCTTAAACTTTTTAGTCAAAATGCCAACCAATCCCTTCTGGCTTCAGTTAGTATGCTTAAGATTTATCTTATCACAAATCAGAATCCTAGGTAATACGATATATATAGTTCCTACTCTGAAACATGAAATTTTATCCCTCTAATTTAGGAATGGTAACTGTAATTCCAGATCTCTATATATGATTTTTTCTATCAGGATCAATGTTCCTTTAAAGTATCTGTATATTCTACAACTTTACATAACCTCGTTTTATACCACAAAATGAAACCTAATGGGTCAGATTTCCACACTTGTTTCAAAGGATGCCACTAATAAATTTCAGTCTTGATGTCACTAATAAATTTCAGTCTTATTTTGTATACTCCTCTCCTTGAGTTCCTGTGAAATGTTTCTTATCTCACCCAAACCATGTTATTCTAGTGAAGTCTTCAACGTTCTTACGTGATCCTATGCCTGGCCACAGTTAAATGAGATGGACACCTAAGTAAGCTAAACCACAGTGTCTCATACCCTGGCCAAACAGGCCTGATCCATTCACCTACTGATGGACATCTCAGTTGTTTCCAATTATAAACAAAGCAGCTATAAGCATTCACATGCACATTACATAAAGAAATATTTATGTGTAAATACACACATTAGAATATGTACATCTCCTTGCTCTATCTGATGAGGACAAGAGAGCCTAAAAGAAAAGCTAACCCAGTAGCAACAAATATACATAGTGCCTAGACCTTGGTTTCTAATAGTAGTTTCTGGAGGAGGGAGGGGGAGACTCCAAGGAGATATGGCTCATTTTAGGACTGGGACACACGACATAAGCCTTGAGCATCTAATAATTCAAAAAAGTAAAAAAGCATTCAAAACAAAATAAAGATTTCCACACTGATGGGGGTATGTCAAAGGGACACAAGAACCAGCTGGAAGGGAGGGAGAGAGGGAAGGAGGGAAGAAGGAGGGAGAGAAGAAGGAATGAAGGAGGGAGGGAAGGAAGGAAGAAAAATAGAAGGAAGGAAAGTAGGAAGGGAGGGAAGAACAAAAGAAAGGAGGAAAGAAAGAGGTAATTAAAAATAGGGATAGTACTCTAAGGGGCTTGTGGGACAACATCAAGCATACCAACAGTTTTATCCTGGGGACCAGATGAAGACTAGAAATACAGGTCCAAGAAGCACAAGAGAGATTCCATAAAACTGTCAGTTGATATCTCAACAAACACTTTGCAGACCCAAAGGAACTGGCAAAAATACTCAAAGTGAAGAAAAGGAAAGACTTAAAACCAAGATTACTCTACCCAGCAAGGTTATCATTTAGAATCTGAAGACATACAAAGATATTCCTGGACAAGAAAAAGAAGTAAAGAAGTTCATCACCACCAAACCAGTATCATAAGACATGTTAAAGGGACTTCTTTAAGAAGAAGGGAAAAAAAGATGAAAAACATGTATAATAAAAAATGGCAGTTAACTACATACCTATCAACCATTACTTTAAACCTAAATGGATTAAACGATCCAATCAAAAGACATAGGGTGGCTGAATGGATAAGAAACAAGACCCTTACATATGCTGTCTACAAGAGACTCATTTCAGATCAAAAGACACACACAGACTAAGAAAAAAGATATTTCATGCAAATGAGAAAAAACAAAAAAGACTGGAGCAGCAATACTTCAATACTTAAACCAGACAAAACAGATTTTAAAAACAAAGGCTATACCAAGGGACAGAGAAGGATCCAGAAATCCCATTCTTGGGTATTTACCCAAAGAAACCCAAAATACATTTGAAAAACCATAAGCACCTCTATGTTCACTGTAGTATTATTTACAATAGCCAAGATATGGAAGCAACCTAAGTGTCCATCGGGAGATGAATGGATAATGAAAAATGGAATATTACTCAGCAGTAAAAAGAAATCTCAGCATTTGCAACAACATGGATGGGCCTACAAAAGTATTTATTATGTTGGGTGAAATAAGTCATACAAAGAAGGGCAAATACTTTATGATTTTACTTATATGTGGCATCTGGAAAACAAAATAAACAAATAAGCAAAACAGAAACAAACTCATAGATACAGAGAAAATTTTGATGGTTGCCTGATGGGTGGGAGGTTAAGGAAATGAGTAAAACAAAGAGGAGGATTAAGATGTGTAAATTGCCAGTTGTAAAAATAGTCATGTGAATATAAATTACAGCATAGAGGATATAGTCAATAATATTGTAGTAACTATCCATGTATGGTGTCAGATGGGTACAGGGTGATCAAGTTATTAAGTTATTTAAATGTCTAATTACTATGCTGTACACCTAAAATTAATATAATTGTGTGTCAACAGTAATAAAAAATTAAAAATTATTTAAAAGAAAAAGACAATCATAAGACTGAAAGGTAGAAAGAAGGCAGACCAGTTAGCAACTTCAGATCTTGAGGAACACAAGGTGGCAAATTCTCTGGCTTTTCTTTTCATCACAGATTTTTCTAGACTTGGTGCCAGACAAACCTGTGATCCAGACCCTCCAAAGCCAAGGTGCAAAAAGAAAATCTTTGGACAAGAGCCACCCTATCTCAGCAAGCACCATGGATGCTCCCCATCTTTGTACATTGAGATACTGAGTGGGGAGTCTGGACTTCTCACTTGGCAACTTCAGGTGGTCCAGGGTAATGTAGAAAGCAGTAGCACTCTGGGGTAATGCTCACTTTCCCTGCTAGTGTAGTGCCAATGGTCATTAAGTGGGCATCCTGAATTCCTGCTCTCTCTCTGACACTATCAGGGTCCAGAATGTGGCTCCTTTTTCTTATCAATGAAGACACATCAACAGAGACCAAGTAGGGAGTGTGGTCTCCTTTCCGCCACACTGAGGTAGCAAAGGGCCTGGTGTGTGGCATTCCTTCCCTTCAGGGCAACATAAGTAGAGACCAAACAGGGAATCTGTACTTCTACTTCACATGAGTAGGCCTATCAGGGTGATTGATGATCCCTACCCTCAACAACATGGTGTCAGCAGAGACCCACCCCTATATCTAGCAGTAGGTGATGCCCCAGGGTGACACTCCCACCACCCACTTGCATGGTATCGCCACACAATGAATGGTTTTGCTCCCCATTTAGCAACAGCAGGTAGTCTGAGGTGGCAATCCCCTCTTCCAATGGTGTGTTGTCATGAAGACCAAGTGTGGACCAAGTCAAGAATTTTACTCTTACTCAGCAGGGAAAGGCAGTGTACCTCACTACCCCAATAAGACAGTAGAGTAGAAGCCAGAGGCTCTTGGAGAGAACTGGAGAAAAGAATTCTTTAAGCCTGCGTAAAATATCCTAGGCAGAACCAGAACTTGGCAGAACCAACTCATACATTAAGGTAACTAAATTAATATGCAAAAGTGTTAGAGAAATAAACAATATCATGAATCCCAGGTTTTCAGAGTGGCTTTCAGGTAGAACACAAAGCAAAACAGAGTAACACTGCAAAGACTGAAAATAAGTTATCATTGAAATCACAGCCCATGAAACTAGGCCAGGACCTGTGTGCTAAAGTTAAACAGAATGATACTTGCTAAAATAGAACATTTCAATAGGATACAGATCTTCATAATAGCCAAAAAGTCCAAGACATAATTTTAAAAGAAAATTACTCATCCAAGAATGAAGATAATGACAAACTGAATGTAAAATGACAGTAAATATATGCCAACACTCACGTCTCAGATGTTGAAAATAACTGACTAGGATTTTAGAGTAATCATCATAAAAATGTTTGAACAAACAATCATAAACATTCTTAAAAAAATGAACAGAAACCTCAGCAAATAATAGAAAATATAAAAATGAACCAAAATATTTGAGAACTAAAAACTATAATAAATAAAGTAAAAAACTCACTTGATGGGCTGAATCATACATTAGAGATAAGAGACAAAAGAATCATTAAACTTGAAAACACATGAATAAAACTTAGCCAGTCTGAACAACAACAGACTGAAAAGGAAATAGAAAGGGAACAGACTGAAAAAAAATGAACAAAGCACAGACACCTATAGAATGTTAACAATAGATCTGCCATTGGTGTCTCTGAAGTCCTAAAAGGAAAACAGAATGTGTATTTAAAAAAAATATGTGAAAAAAATGGCTAATTACCGAATTTTGGAAAAATGCATAAATCTTCAGATTCAAGAAACTAAAGAGATACTTAAAAGGATAAATTCAAAGACACCCAAGATGCATCAAATCAAAATTATGAAAACTATAGAGAAAGAAAATATTTTTGACAGCAACTAAAGAAATTATGCATTTCTCAATAGAAACCATAGAAGCCAGAGTAAAATAGCATAACATTTTAAATGCTGAAAGCAAATTCTACACCCAGTGAAAACATGCACCAGGAATTAAAGGGGAACAAAGATATTCTCAAACAAAGAAACTCAAATCAGCAGTCCTATTTTTAAAGAATGGCTAAAAGAAGTTCTCAAAACTAGAAAGAAATGATTAACTGAAGGAGGTTTTGTAACTACATAAGGAAAGAAGATAAAATAAATAACATCCTGCTTACAAGTTTTTATATGATTATTGATGTACTCAACTTATGGGAAACAAGACAATTATAATTTTTAAATTGGGAGAGTAAAAGTGATTAGAATAGAACAGAAGTGCCTAAATAGAAGTGATTTCTACACATCACCTGAAGTGGTAAAATGTCAATAGCAATAGTCTCTAATAAATTACACATGCATATTGTAATACCCAAAGGAACTACTTTAAAAAATGGTGACACACTCAAAAACATTATAAATAAATAGAAATGGAATTAAAAAATGTTCCAGTAGCCCACAGGTAGGCAAGAAAAGGAGGAAACAAGTAATAATTTAACAATATAGCATAGCATATTGTATAGCATATATATAGCTATACGATAGCTATAGCTAAGCTCTTATATAGCATAATTATTTTAGATGTTAATATAAAAATTAAAAACAGATTGGCACAGTGGATTGAAAAACTATGACCTAACTATACGCCATCTACAAGACTCTAACTTGAATATCATGGCATAAGTAGACTGAAAGAAAAAGTACATGTTACATAAACATTAATGAAAAAAATAAGAGCAGAAGTTGCTATATTAATATCAGCTAATGTAGACTACAAAGCAAAGATAATTATTAGGGCAAAAGAGGGTCATTAAAAATGATAAAAGGATCCATCCAAAAAAAAAAAAGACATAACAATCCTAAATGTGGAAATAGAATTGCAAAATAGAGAAACAAAAACTGATAACACTGAAAAAGAAAAAAATAGAGAAATATACAATTATAGTTGGGGACTTCAAGACTCCTCTTTCAGCAACAGAGAACTACCACCAGAGAGAAATCAGCAAGCAGGCAGAAGAAATTAACACCACCATCAAAAAGAGGCTTTAATCAACATTTATGGAATACTCCCCTTAACAAGAACAAAATACTTATTCTGTTTAAGCACTCATGAAACAATTACCCTGATATACCAGAGCCTGCATCAAAAAACAAAATTAAATAAATTTAAAAGAACCGAAACATACAGAGTGTGTTCATTGACCATTAAGGAATCAAACTAGTCAATAATAGAAAGTCAGTAAGAAAACTTCCAAACACTTAGAAATTTAAAAACATACTTCTAAATAATCCATGGTTCAAAGGAGAATTAAAAATAAAAAAATACAAATAATTGAATAAAAATGAAAATACAATGTATCAAAATTTGTGGGATGTAGCTAAACCCCCACCTCAAGGAACCAAAAATAGAAGAGTAAACTAAACTGGAAGGAGACAAAAGATGTAAACAATAAAATAAGAGCAGAAATCAATAAAACTGCAAATAGAAAATCAATTAAACTGAAGCTGTTGTTTTTTTCCATCCACAAAATTGGTAACCCCCTAGCATAACTGACAAAAATAAAAAGACACAATTATCAGAAATAAAACTTGATTTTACTATAAATATTATAGCCATTAAAAGAATAAGGGAACA
Organism: Carollia perspicillata; assembly: GCA_004027735.1. NCBI lineage: Eukaryota > Metazoa > Chordata > Mammalia > Chiroptera > Phyllostomidae > Carollia > Carollia perspicillata. The sequence goes on from PVKM010030282.1 coordinate 13,521, forward strand.
CTAAAAATAAATCTATACATATGAATCAACAACTTAAATGAAATGAACCACCAAAACTCACCCAATATGAAACACATAATCTGAATAGTCTTATAGCGTTTTTCCCCCGAGAAAATAAGAGGGATTCCTTCCCAACTCCTTTTGAGATCAATATTACTCAGATACAGGAAATGAACACAAAGACCAATTTCTCTCACGAATTTAGATATAAAAATCCTCAACAAAAATATAAGAAAACTGAATCCAGTAATGAAGGGAATTATACATTATAACCCAAGAGGGTATTCCAGATATGGAAGACTGGCTTGATATTCAAAAATCCATCAATACAATTCACCATGCTAATGGAATAAAGATGAAAAATCGCATGATAATACCAACTGATGCAGAAAAAGCAAATGACAAAATTCAACAGGCATTCATGATTAAAAACTCCCAGTAAACTAGGAATAGAGGATCTACTTTATAACTAAATCATTTGGAATGATAAAAGACTAAATGCTTTACCCTAAACTCAGGATCAGGATGAAGATGTCTGCTCTCAGCCCTCTTACTCAACACAGTATTAGGCATTTTAACCATTTCCACAGGACAATAAGGTATACAAATTAGAAAGGAAGAAATAAAACTGTCCCTATTAGAAGATAACACAATCATCCTCATAGGAAATTCCAAGAAGTTTACCAGAAACTTCTGGAATAAAAGCTTTTAGCAATACAAGATACAGAACACTTGAAAATCAACTGTACTTCTATGTATTCACAATGACTATGTGGACATCAAAGTTAAAACACAATATCGTTTACAGTCATTGCTTAGGTGCTCTCAGGAGGTGATCCACAGTACCTGAACACGTTACTTATCACATTCCTTATCACACTGTCTTTCCCGCTTGAAAATAAGGCAAGCTCTGTAAGAACACAGGCAATTTTGATGTCTTGTTCATTACTGCGTCCTCAGCAGTGTCTGGCACATCATAGCTAATCAATAAGTATATTTAAGGGAGTTTTAAAATAAAAAATGTACTTCAACTTTCATAGGTACAAAAGCAATTTCCCATACCCAAACCCAAAACTCTACCTACTGCCTAAAATTTTTCTAGTTATAGAAAATTTCAGGCAAAAAGAAAAAGAAGGTATTAGGATACACACACAGCCAGAGTCAGAAATCAGGACAATCCTTGCATTTATAACATGGGAAGGTCTTTCAGTCACAAGTCATTGTTCTTTTCAATTAAGCCATATGCCTATTCAAGTGCAAAAAAAAAATTACACAGTAAGTACAATCTAGATTTTGCAATTGTCCTGTTAAAGACTACTTAATTTTCCTTTGTTATTCTATGTTCACAGTGTAAATTCTTAGAACCTTATATGCTTAAAATATAAATAATTTTACCTTATCAGTATTATAAACTAGAGGGCTTATTATAAGTGACAAATACCAGAGCTACCAATAACTAGAAGCATCTAATCACCGTCCCAATAATTTTTATTAATTTTCCCCTGGTAGTGTTTCTTTAACTTTTTTCTGTATGTGGAGTTGGGTTGGGCGTGGGGAGCAGAGATTCCAGATCTACTCTGGGATCTTGATGAAAGCAATGAACTCTCAGAAAGTTCCATGTGTGCAAGACAGACAGGCACACACACACAGAATGGCAGAAGGTTTCAGATGGTTCACAGATCCCTAAGTCCATCCAAGCACCCATGTAAACCTAGCATTTCATTAACTAGTTACCTTCTAGTTATCGGCTATTTATTAGGAGCCTAATATGCAAAAAACTTTTTAGAAAAATATATCATATTCATAAAAAAAGCATACAGTAAGACCTTGATTAACTAACTTCCTAGAACACCTCCTTTGTACAAAACCATCCATGTTAAAAAAATCAGTAACTTCTAAATTATGTTAAGCAGACTTCTGGATGATCAAAGAAACAAATCTTCCTCAGTGCCTGGATTCTATTCTTACACCTGTGAAGGTAAAGCACAGGACCTTCTTCAGTGTGAACTTCCCCTATTCCTGAACTTACCAGAATATATAACACACAATCCGTTTTGTGTTCTTTGTCCTAACTTAAGAAATAATGATAACAGTTTCATACACCTAGCAGTGACCATAATATACTGTAACTGACACTTTTAAAAACAAAGCAAAAAAAAAAAAATTTAAAGGGCTACTTACACATTCTAATTTTCTTTCCTCTCTAAATGTGAACTAAAAGTCATTTCCCCTAGCCAGAACTTCTCAATAGAGGCTTTATCATCTCCTAGAGGCATTTTGGAAATATGTGGAAATTCTGGTTGTGAAGATAGAGGCTGGCATGTGGGAAGTGACAGGCAGAGATAGAGACTCTATGAAATAGAACCCCGAAAGACTCTAATAAAATAATAAAACTTACAAGTATACCAGAACAATTAGGAACAAAGGTTTTGTTTCAAAAGACTATAAATGATCAAGTTAAAATACAGAAATCTTTGTCATGCTTTCTGGCATTTATCACTTATTCCATTAACATAAGAGTCCACATTATTATCATTATTGCTAAATAGTACAGCCAAAAAGTGGGCAGAGGACAGTAGGATATCAAAATGAAGAAAAAAATGAAGCTAAAATTCTTTTGTGTCATGCTTAACCCTGCAGAGGTTGTGGTCAAAAAAATTACGTAGGTCACATGTATCCAAGAGATACATTCATTACTAATATTTGCTGAAATGTAAAAAAGAAATAAAAACACTGCAAATCTGCATTTATTATATTTATATAATAAAATACATTTTTTTACTTTCAGTTACAACCTAGAATTTATTAAACAAAGGAATATAAAAACATAAAGAATAAAACCTTTTTCTTTTCAAATCATGGAATGGAAGCATGGATATTGCTAAAAAATACAACAAAAATGTCTTTAACATTAATTAACTACAATCTTCAATAGCTGGCTTTGCAAAACATCTGTAACAGTGCAAACAATACTGCTATGTTTAAAGCATAAATACTTTTCACAACACTTGCAAAAATATTTTGATAAGTGACTTGTTTTGAATGCATAGCACCTAACTACACCAACATTGACTTTGGGGTTTGTGGCATCTCTCAGATACAATTTACTATTGAATATCATACCCTTATGAAACAACTATTATAACCAAAATGACGGCTTAAACATTATGGCTTAATGTGAGTCATGTTCAAACGCTCAGCTAGTCACAACCTTGAACCTATGCACTCAATATATGCAACAATATTTAAGAAAAGAATCCGTATCTCTCTGATCAGCTGTGACCTCCACAGGGTTAATTTAAAGCAGATCTGATTTATCACAAAACCTCCAATGTGCTGAAGCATTACATGCTTTTTTAAAAAATAACTAAGCATATATAAAACAGAGATAACATAGTAGCATATCTATTTCAAGCATAATTAATGACAGAGTTTAATAAAGAGATATTATTTACTAAGGAAAAAAGCCCAGAGATGCTTTTCTTGTTCTGTGAAAGTATACAATAAAAGCTAACCCAAGCTAAAATTATAAACAGAGAGATAAATGTATGAATAGACAGACATGGAGGGAAGGTAGGAGGGAGAAAGAGAGAGAGTGGGAAAGGCAGAGAGAAGGGGATCAAATTTAGGACCCTCATCAAATATTTTATTTTACTGGTTAAGTTGAGAAATAGAAAGCAAGTCGTCAGTTACTCAGAGGATGTGGGGAAATCAACAATGAAACTATACAGACCAGCAGTCCCCAATCTTTTTGGCAGCACAGACAGGTTTTGCGGAAGACAATTTCTCCACAGGCAGAGGGACAGGGTGGGGTATGGGAGGGGAGGACTGGAGGCAG